>VCCN01007103.1:524338-546481 GCA_006491835.1 Architeuthis dux | reverse complement strand
ATCCATCATCAGACTAAGCTTGCAGGAAAAATAGATTAAAATCCATATTTTAAAATCTATTTTTCAGTATATTTATTTTGTATCATATGTCTGTAAGGGATTATCTTTTGTAAATTTTCATTCAGTACCAAATAACTTTGTTCAGTATCAATTTCAATCTTGAAAAATAACAAATGGCCACCCTGTTGGTTTCACCAAGACTTGATAAAGTAAAATAACAGTTTAAATTTGGTTCGTTTTTACAACTACATAATCAACACATCTTGTGAAGACAGCTTTTGCAAGATTAGAAATGGTGTTACAACTGTATGATAAAAAAAAGTGGCTTGAACCAATTCTACAAAACTTCATTCAAAACATCTGAAAAAGTTTGTTTTGCTCTTTTCAAGAGATTGTGGTCTGAGAGTATAAGCACGTGCTGTACAGTATAACAACCTCGTTACAATAACAGCTGATAAACGTAACTTTGCGAGTCTTTTCAGTGTTGTTGGGGATCAAATCAAAAAACAGATCAAATCTCAAAAAACACCTGAACATGATCTTTGTTGTGGAGTGGCTAAAGTTTCCATTTGTATTAATGAACTTGTAGCCAAAAGATGGGCTCAAATATCTCAGAATCTAAGGCCTACACGTATAAAGAATTAATGACCGAGTATCTTACAGAGCGGGAAGAGGAACTTGAAAGATATTTTCCAAACTTTTTGCTGACAATTAAATGAAGCTCTTATTCAAATCAGTTTTTGATCCTTAATTTTTAGGGTTACATAGAAATCTGTCCGAATGACCAAGGAGTATAGAGAGGAACAAAAAGTTTGGGAACCTCTGGAATAAAAGTATCTACAGGAAAATTACAAAGGTGTCACATTAAAGATTGTTAAGTCATTTCAAGTAATGCATTATAAATGCAGACACCTGCCTGTCAAGGGTGACAATGGTGTAACAGTTGTTTCTTTAAAAACACTACAACTGCTTGCGTAGGTAATGGTTAGTTATGGAGGAATGTTTTAGCCAAGTGCTCACTCCTCCATTATTCTCTGATATCTGGCACTGGGACAGAGTGCAGAGAGAAGTGGATTCATATCTTTCCCAAGGGCATAAACAATTTGAACTCACAGATTCCATGCTGAAGGGTTTTAATTTGAAGATAAAATGACAATAGATCTTTCAGTCAAGACCAATGGAGAAATTACATAAAATTCGACTCAGAAAAAAAGCAGACATTTTGAACAATTTACAAAAAGCTTCAGTGGATTTTTAGAAACCAAAACTTTTTTAGTGATCATAGCCCAACCTGGCAAAAGACGTTGATCACGTGACAATTTCCATTGAGTGACTAACTAAACCTGGGTTTTTTTTCCCCCCAACTGTTCAACATGTCTTTTTCTTTGTAAAGTTTCTTGAGGTAATCTTCAAGAAGTTTTAAAAGAAAGACTTAAAATACTGTATATGCCGGATTATGAGACGAATGGTTTACAAAAGGTATTTGGAGGACTACCGCTCACTGCAACTCATCCAAGCTCCGTAAATGTCTATATCAAGATTTGGTAGAATGTCCCCATGTCATAATACCAGCACATTGGACGAAGTGTAATATTTGTATAGTTTTTAAATTAAATGTTTGTCTTATATACCAGCATATATGGTACATCTTAAAATATTAAAATGTCTTAAGTCTTTCCTCTCTAAGAGATAAATTTGATAAGATCCATGTCTGCCTGACTCCCTTCGTCTAACAAACGCTCGAATCTTCATCAAAATCACGTATATCAACATCAGATGTTGATAGAATCCTGTTGTAAAATATTTCTTTGAGCAGTTTGTACAGTTTAGAGAAAGAACGCAATTTTTTCGCCACACTGTCAGTCGTGGTCAGGGAGGAAGCGCTTTTTTTAAAATCACGCCCTGAGGTGTTTTCAGGGAGGAATGAGTTTTAAGACAAGTTCTTTTCTTCCTAACAAACTTTAAATTGTTGAATTTCTTTTCACTGTGATAGAATTAATAATGAACTTTTTACTACAAAACGTGGCATTTTGTTTTTGAAAGATTTCTGGAACTTTGAAAATTTGGAATATTACCGTTTTAAAACAGGCTTAAAAACTAAAGATATTTTTTGATACTTACTAGTAATTTAAATTCAACTATTATTATTGCATAAAATATAGGCTCCACACAGTATAGATGATGTTAGCACATCTAGGTTTTAAAAGTACTTCCACAAAATTCCTAATGAACCTATGAGATTTTGAATACACAAAAATATTATCTAGCTACAGGTGAAGAGATCTGGGTGTGTGTGTACTGTGATTACTCAACAACTGGCTATTGTACAAAGTTGACATTCGCCAGATATATTAATCAGCACACAAGGCATTGCAGTGTCGAGTTTGAATTCTTTTTGATCAGCGGTTCTCGAGAAATCTAATAAAAAATAAATAAAACATTTAGAATTATCTAAATTTCGGTATAAAATATCTAAATTAGAAACACTGAAGAGAAGCAACCAAAATACTTCAAAGCCGTAGTTTCGTATAACGGATGGAAAATTATTTTATATGACAATTAGGGCAAGCTTCTCCACACACACCATAAAGTCGGGTTCCTTTCCAAACATGCACCTTTGGAACGGGCACTGCCTTTGTTCAATTAAATAACTGTTTTATTAGCGGTAAGCCATTTTTTTGTAAAAAGTTTTCTTCAGCAGAAGTGTTTTATTCGTAAATTTGGTGTTATGTCTAAATTCTTATTCGCATCCAACCTTTTCTTGAAATATTCATATTGATAATCTTTTTTTTTTATTTCAGTTGATTAATGAACAAATCTAATGTTTAAACATGGGGAGGGGGTATCTATTCTTGAATTTTAGTGGACATGTTTTTAGTTAGGAGTTTATTTTTAGTCAAATGTTACGTCCATACCGACAATTATAATTAAACTGAGATTGTTAGTCATGGATATATTTTGATTATGCAGCGAGTTTTACCCAGGTATATAAGTTTTAGTAGCTGTTTTGAAAACAGCTTATAAAGTTTTTAAAAATTACTGTAAACTTTTTTCTATGGAATGGGATTTTTTCTAAAGAATCTTTTTTTTTTTTAAATCAGAGATTTATTTTAAAACTTAAATCACATCAGTCAAAGAGACGTTAGTATAATAATGTTTGTTTTAAATTTTCCTTCAGAAAACAAAAAACTGTCGACTACAAAAACGTGTCAAAGATGATTTTAAATTATCTACAATTTAGGGAAGGTGATAAGTTTCACACCCTCGCTCACTATGTTAAAAACGGCGCACAAATATAAAAAAAAAAAAATAAGAGAATAAATGAAAGAAAAACAGAAGTACATACATAAAATATATTGTTATTGCTTTGAATAAATTAAATTGTTTTTATTTGTGCGCCGTTTTAACATCGAGTGAGCTAGGGTGTGAAACTTTCCAATCGGGACCACCTTCCCTAAAATATTCTACCAAATGATCTACAATAATTGTTATTTTTAGACAGTAGAGTCAACAAACTCTTAGGCTATTGTTACTTTTTCCGCGTTAAATTCAAAACACGCTGCACTATGTCTGTGGGACCACAGCAGACAGAACGGCATTTTTTGTTCACAAATTCTGAAATTTTCTCGGTTAAAAATTGACTTGTATAACCGTAACCCTAAGAAATGTTTTGAATTTAACGCGGAAAAGGTAACAATCGCCAACTCTTTTATCACACGAATGTCCTAGATCGTTTGAACTGCCTTTTCTCACTTTCTTTATGTCATCATTTGAGATATCCGTTATTTCCTCATAATAAAAATTGAACTTAAACTCAATAATGTTTTAATAATCCCCTATTGATATATGTGTATGCTTATGAAAGGATTTAACCCTCGATATAAGTATTTTTAAAGTAAGGAAAAAAGATAAGTAAAAAAATAAAATCAGAAGGAAATAATCCGTCTGGACATCAGAAAAACATTACAATGGAAATATATTTGATGTTGTAAATAAAGGCTCTCATGTAATTGATAAATAAACAGATAAGAGGGGAAACGAGACCAAATTTAAGCAAGGGGAATAAAATAACGTATTTATTTCAAATGTTTCGTAATTTAAATAGATTTATTTTCTGTTAAAATATAAAACTAAAAATCATCCCAAAATGCTGGATTCTTTTTAGTTATTTCTTATGTTTGGCTGTAAAAACATGTCTGCCTCTGATCCGGATATGAAAGGCATTCTGGGAAGAGTGTGTGTGACAAAATGGACGACGATAGAGTCGCATGGCCCAAAATTCACAAAGATTCAGCCTTTAAAGTCACATAAAACCTCTTAATTCTTAAATAGGGGGCGATTAGATATTGAATTGGAACCACAATACGGTTTACTAACTTATTTACGTATTTTAACCCTAATCTTATTCATAAATAGTAAATAGATTTCATTCATGCATTTCAAAGACAGAAATATTCTCGGATAGAGTGGGAAATAAACTACGTTGACAGAAAATGATTGATTTCCTATTTTTATTTTTTTTAAATAAACAAATCTTGGATATTTTATATTTCTTTAATTTTATTTTTCAAACACGGGATATTTATTTTTTTTAAAAAAGAAGAAAGATCCGTACGTTTTTTTAAACCCAAACGTTACGGTCATCGTACGCACTCCAATAGTTACTTAACAAAAATAAAGTTATTCTCCAAATAATAACCGAAATTTGTATTAATTTAAAGTAATAAATTAATTTAATAAATAAATTTAATTGTTTCAATCTGTGACTGAAAAATAAAGGGGAGGATAACTCTGTATCGACTCTGCAGTAGTAGTAGTATTTGAGAAGTAGTACCAATAGTAACTAAGCTTAAAGCTGACTATGGTTGAATTATAAAAAGTATCTAAATAAATGGGAAAAGGTTAGAGAATTTAATCTTTAACAAGAATCGCCTATAATAACTGTTGATCTTAAAAGATTTTATTTATCAGAATGCTTGAAATGCTTTTTTAAAAAGTACACACACCTTGTTAAGTACTTTCGTCCTTTTGGGGTGAGGAGGAGACGCGAACGAGCGATCGACTCCGGACAACATATTGATATACAAAATCTATTTTATTATTATTAGGACTTTGTTGTTTATGATGGCAAAGTTAAATCGATGAACGGAAGGAGAAGAGGGCTCGGGATTTTGGTGATGATGTCGATTAATAAATCGAATTAATAAGAATGATGTCGGATTGTTGGGGGTGAAAGAAGGGGGGGAATGGTGGCTGGGTTGTCGTCCTCATTTGTTTGTCATGCTGATGAGTGTCGCTGATGGCGTCATTGGGTGCCACACTCGACGGACGGACGTACGGACGGACAGGAGGGGGGGGTTGAGAAGAGAAGAGAAGAGGTGGCAGTATTTTCCCGTGACCCACTTTCACAGTCAGTAGTGAACTTAACCGCAACGGTTTCTTTCTTTCTTTTTTTTTCTTTTTTCATTTCTCTTTTCTTCTTTTCACCAAACACTACATTTTCTTACTACATATAATACCACAAAGCGAAAGGGATCTTGAAGATTACTAAGATGATGATCGGGCCCTTGAAGGGGGGGGGAGAGAGAGAGAGAGACGTTGTTGAGTAGCTGCGAGAGATAAGATGGGTTTCAAAGTCTCTTTTCTTTAGGCGCTGATATGTGCCAATCTTATTGATTTCTTAGCAGGGCAGAAAAAGATGGGGGGGGGGGTGAATAGCGAGTGGGAGGACAAATACACGAGGAGGATTGTATTAGAAGCAATGTTGCCAACTAGGGTTTGTTATTTATAGCTAAAGCCGTCTCTAAAAATAGCTAAAATCAGCTAAATCTTTCCATTTCCAGCTAACTTAAATAGCTAAAAATGTGCATACTCATTTAAAAAACGCTTATGCAGTATATAACATTTTTTAGCTATTAAGTTAGCCCAGCCCATTAATCAAATAAAAACAACTATACCTAAGATTCCAGAACAAATTATTTATAAAAAGTGTACACTTAATTTTATTAAACTTATTTTTTTTCGAAATGGCCAGATTTTCGGCTATCGTAGATTTCTATCGGCTAAATCGGTACAAAATTGGCCGGATCTAGCCGGAAAAATTGCTAATTTGGCAACCCTGATTAGAAGAGGCGGCGGTAGTTGATGAGTCGACAAATGGCTAGAGAGCATCCACCGCTCACTGCCACCATGAAACGGTGGGGGGGGGATGAGAGGAGGAGGGGGCCGCCGCCGCCGCCACGGTCGTTGTTGTAGCCAATGGCTGGGTGGTGTACAGCTACTGTGTGCACCATCAATTGTTATTGCCAAACAATTAGCCAGATCATGGCACTGAACTATCTAAAGCCTCGATCGGTCAAGCCTTACAGACGGACAGGCAAATTGGGCAGCGGGCGGGGGGAAAGAGAAGAGATTAGACGGTTAGGGAAACAACACGCGGGATTCAACTCCTTCGCTAGCTTTTGTAACAAAAGGAAATTTGAAATCAAGCTCTGAACGACAAATAAATAATAAAACGTAACTCGACGGTTAAGAAGGGTTCAAATGATCTTTTAAAAAGTTCTTCCGATTATTCTGTGACTTCCTCAAAATAATAACCGACAGAAAATAGTGGAAGAAAATGAAAAAAAAAAACCCAGTTAATTTAATTAATAGCTACAAAAAGAGAGTTTGCACCGGCACGGCACAATGACACCATTTAGTTGGAGCTACTTAAGCACTAAACCCCTAACCTCGTCCGATTTCAAGAAATTGTCTTATATCCATACTCGCCTTAAAGAAACACTACTTTTTATCCTATTTATTTATCAAAATCACTTTGTTGTTCGATCCACACTTATATTGAGGCATTTTCCTGGACATAAGAAACACTATTAAAATCCTTTTTCAATTCTCAGGAAATGCTTGTACTGATTTCGTCTTTCAAGGGACATAACCCTGGAGGTTTCCCGGAAAATTCAAAATGACAAATCCATTATTAACGGAATATTCCTACAAGATTTATTGTACTGAACACAATTTAAACATACTTTTGTTGTTTTATTTATTTCCCCTTTCGAAGAGTGAGTAGTTTGACACAAAGCAATTTAACATAACAATAAAGTTCTCTCGAAATCTGTAAGCAGCTAAATAGAAAAAAAACAATATTTAAATCTCTTGTTGGCATTCAGCGGGAGTTATGATTTTTAGCGAATTTATTCATGATTTGAAACAATAAGTATTTCAAAAGTTACATAATTTTGTGCTTTATTTAAAAAGAAATTAACTAAGCTTTACTAATTTGTTGAAAATGATTCTGCTTCCTTAATAAATAACTACTTAATCCAAATATAAAGAATTGTATACCATTCAACAAATGGTATTAGCAAACCTATAAGGGTACTACTTTTTAGTATTTATTTTGGGTGTTTACTAAGCCGAGCTTAATATCAAATTGGGGCAGAAAGATTGTGTTGCGACATTTAGCATTTATTATGATTTGAGAAGTGAGTGTCAGTCCAATCGTACAATTCAACAATTAGTAATTTAGTTGATAGCATTGAACTAACAGAAGTTTATAATGTTCTTTCTTGAGTAAAAACTAGCAAACTTATTTTAACCCCTTCAAAGCTCCTGAGATATATATATATAGATAGATAGATAGATAGATAGATAGATATACGTGATGTATGGTTAGACAATGTGGAAAAACATGTTTATTATCACGATGATAAATCTTTATGCATTTCGTCGCGGCGAGCGACGTCTTCAGAAGAAAGTTGAACATGGCAGAAGTCCTGCAATTATCCGTGTGACATGCAGCTATAATATACACACACACACACACACACATATATATATATCAAGGTTACAATGGCTGCTGGGATATACATGTTCCATAGATCACCTTTAGAACTCTACTGGGACATTTTAATTCAAATAAGCACCCTATTAATAGGTTTAGTCTTGAAGGGTTACCTTAGAATTACAAAAATATCTACAGATTCAGTTTTTGCACAATTCGAAAGTGGTGTTTAATTTTAAATTAAGCCACACGTATCTCAGGCACCCAGTGAAGATCAAACTAACTACATTCAAGTAGAAGAATTATACTATTATTCTGCTTGTTTGCATGTACGACCGTTACGCTTTCTGATTATTATTTATTCTCCTCATATCTTTCATCTCTTCTCCCTTCCCACTACGGTGGCCAGACATCCTGTTTTATGCCAGACAGTCTGGCTTTTAAGTATTCTGTCCTCGGTGAGGTCATGCCGGACCATAATTTGTCCTCTCGTTTCGGGGGTCAAACTGAAAGACTTATTCAAATTATCTCAGAAAGTGAAAAGTGAAAGCAAAAGGCAACTACATTTCTTTGCTGAAGAACGATAGGAACAAAGACTACACTCCAGGATATCAGATGTTTAGTAATTTAACGTTGCTCGGATTTAATCTACATGTGGCTGCCTATTACAGGACTTCTGATAAGATTAATTTTTGGTTCATTAGTAGGCTTGTGCTCTTATAATTCTTTTTATTTATCACTTAGAATTTATCTACATTTCAGCTTCAGGAATTAAATAATAGGGGTTATCAAATAAGAATATAATTTACTGCCATTTGGGGATTGCTAAGAGACAACTCATGCTAGCCTGCCTATAAGATTATTTTTTTTTTCAAAAGTTAATGAGAGTTCTTATCTGCCTAAAGACAACTTATGTAGCCAGTGTGGGAAACAAATTCCCTTCTTTGGCGTCGAGACATAGGGATACAGACAATACATTCTGTGATGTCAGATGTTTATTAATTGACCAGTGCTCTGGTTTAGGTTATCCATGTGTTCCAACATTTTTATCCGGACTTCGCCCAGCCCTAACCGTTCATGGTAGATACTTAAAATTTTGCACATACACTCCCCCCAATGAGTAGGGGGAAACAAAATTTTTCTTTTAAATTTCCACCCTAAATAGGTTTTTAGAGAGGGGGGGGTTCAATTTTCAATGTATGTTTAGTTTTTGTGCCCGCTTGTTTTTTTAAATTCAGACCTTTTTTTTTTTTTTAGTGGTCACAGCCCAGGTTGGGAAACCCTGGTCTAGATGAACTTAATTTTATCTCCCTTAGTAATTGGGTCAGGTTTGAAATGGACAAGTCATGTGTCCCTTTCTAGTTGTCTACACTTAAATCGGGTCGGGCGGGGCCTTGATAGACTACAGATACTGCGGTAGACAGCACGCTATATTAGCACCAAAAAATCTCAAGAAACATCAATGTTCTGCACCCCCATTTGATTGTATTTCTTTGATTTAAATCAGTGATGTGATTATCTATTTGTTTACTAAAATTTCCTTTATCATCACTTGTTGGTTAGAGTGCAGATACAATCTGAGTGCTTTTTAAATCAGTGATGTATCAGAATATCAATCCGGTAATTTTTTTGTGAATACAATACCAGATATCTGACCAGTGGTACATCACTGATTTAAAAAAAAAACAAAAAAACACACTGACTGTATCTGCACTTTAACCAACAAGTGCTGATAAAGGAAATTTTACTAAACAAATAGATAATCACATTCTTAGTCATCTTTCTATTTAGCAATTTAAAAAAAAAATTTCTTTTTAAATTCGACACCCATTTGTTTCTACCGTATGAAATTTATTGTTTTAGTTTTCTTTGCATCATGTGATAATATCATCAATTTGAAATTTTAATGACTCAATTAAAAATCAACATTTAGTACTGTAAGAGTCTGGAGCAAAAACTTTGGTCCTGCCACTGCGGCTGACTCCAGGGAACAATAGCGTTTGAATTTTGCGTTTGTGTTGTCATGACAATTTCAGTCATACATGGACAGACACACAAGTTACAGACTTTCAAAGTTACTAAGTGCACAACATCTTGGTGCCCACGAAAAAGAACGAAGAGTGCTAAAAGGTAAAAAAAAAAATTTTTTTTAAAAACTACAACTAAAATTATTTCACAACAAATTAACATTTTGGAAGATAATTCTAGTTGAATTAATTTTTCCAAATGATTGCAGCCTTTCCTCTATGTCAATAATATTTCAAGTTTATCAGGAAAAAATTGATAAGAAATTGTCCTGTGATTTATACACAATTTAGTTTACCCTTGTCACTAAAACAAGTAGTGTTGTGCAGCATTTTCTTGTTTAATGTTCAATATTTCATGAATATTAAAGTTTAAATAAGTTTGTTGCAAAATCAGTCTCTTTCCCCATATAAGACTATTTCTAAAAAAAAAAAAAATTTCATGAAGAAACGAAGGTCAGGGTCAATCAAATCAAACTACATAGGGAAAATATGTTTTCATAATTTTTGTACTTAAGATCGATAAAGCGAATTTTAACCGAAACGTTTGCTTTGAGAATATTTTTGGAGTCAGTTACTAAAACCTTTTTTGGTAAATCCACTACAAATCTGGAAAGTTTAATAAAAGAAAAGATACAATTTATCAAGTTTAACGTAACATAAAATGCTATTTCTACTAAGTTACGTCACCAGACATCACTGATGACGTAAGCGTGACAGACGACAAAAGCACATTGCTAATTATTATATGTGTGGATTTTGTTGATGCTTTTAGAACACATTTATTTGAATGAAAAGGTATAATAATAGCAGTACAAAAATCTAACATTAAATTTATATTTTATTTAAACTTTAATTGAACATGAAATTTGTACTTTATTTGAATGAAAAGGTGCAATAATAGCCAAATCAAATAGAGTACAAAAATTGAACTTTCAATTTATACATTTGGATCAAGGTCTATCAGTGCGACACAGGTCTATAGATTTTTTAGTAACACCTAATTTTATTGCTGTCAGTGTCAGATGAGATAAATAATTATACCTATTATTCTGCTTGTTTGCATGTATGACCCTTACGCTTTCAGATTATTATTCATTCTCCCTTCAGATCTTTCATCTTCTCCCTAACCAGAAGGGTAAGAATGGAACAGAGTGCTTAGGCAGGAGCAAGAGGAACTCAACCATCACTATAACTGTCTCTCTATCTTCAACCATTCTTGCAATGTAAAGAACAAAGTTAAGAACGGAAGAGGAAGCTTATGCTTGAATGGGAGCAAGCTTCAGTATAAGTGTCATTCATTCATTACTCCTCCCTCAAAGTCTGAAGGCTAAAAATTAAGTTATAGATAGTAGTAGTAGACCACAGGAATATAGATAAGATAGCAAAAGTAACCAATAACAACAGGTATATTAGTTTCATAGCCTTTGTATGTTATTGTAGTTACTATAGATACATTCTATATGTAATAAACTACTTTAAAAAAATTATATACTTTAATTGCAGATATATGTATATAAGTGTAATGATATCTTAGTTGTCAAAATCCGTGGGCCAGCTAGTTTTCGATGTTCACTTAGTCTGACAAAAGGCCACAGGTGTGAGGCACCAAGTGAGGATTGAACTAACTACAGTAGCAATGATCTGCAGAACTCGATTGCTAAACACTACTCCATGGCAAGGCATCCAGGTGGGATAAATAATTATCAATTTATATACAACACTGGCTCTTGAATCAGACACACAAACCTTCAGTCTGATAATCTAGTCACTAAATTATGTACACGTAAAGTTTTATTTTTGTTGCAAAAATTTTGGTAAGAAACATTCTTCAGTTACAGATTCACAGAGTCCTTGGTTAGCACGTCTGCCTCACATGCAGAAGGTACTGGAATCGATTCCAGGTATGAGCAAAGAGTGTGCGAAAACTCTTCATTAGGACAAATTTCCCTGTGCACTCAGCAGCTAATTGAGTACACTCTAAGCTGTGTGATTAGGGTGGAGGTATCCCTTTGGTGGACTTGCATCCTGCCAAGGGGGTGGTCATAAACTCTCAACCAGACTTGAAACTTGCAAGGATCACTAAGCTGACACAAGCAATGGAATCCGGTACTTTGTCACTGGCCGTTCATACTCTAATGGGAGTTGCTCTCCTAAGAGACGGGGGAGGCTTTACATTAGATTTATAGACTAGGCACTTATGTTTTAATGCAAATATCTTATAATATAAAAGCCAATGTCACTTGTTTGTCGGTTTCTGTCATGCTAAAGTAAACAGAAAGAGAGGAAGGAGTAAAGCAGAGCCTGTGTATTTGCATATGCTAAAGCAAGCAGCTATGTGTGTGTTCACGTCTGCATCACTATTACTGCTGCTGTCTTTGAAGTAGGACAGAAAACAAACATAGGCATCTCTGATTTTTCATGAATGAAATGCTTTTTTTACCCAATTCTGTTGCCTTACTGTTCTAAAGTTATTAAAAAGCAGAAAATATGAAGAACTGTCGAAAATTGACAGAAAATAAATTTTGTTTGAAGTATGTGTTTTTTGTTGTTTGCAATAAATACATTTATATTGAAATATAGATTTTTATGATTTATTTAAATAATGTAGAGGTCCACTGATTAATGGCCGATTTTGAGATAATCAGTATCGGCCGATTATTCAGATAATCAGGTCTATTTTTATTCTAATAGAAAAATGTACCTTTTAGTTTAAAATTAAAACTGAAAAGGTTGAAAGAGAGTGGGTGGTGAAAGCGTGTAATTTTTCATGAATTCAGCTTATCGAGATCAATGGGTCAGCCGAGTGAGTGGGGGGGTAGTAAAGTCTAGAGAGACGACCATACAGCACAGAGTGGGGGGTATGTAGAGAGGGCGGAGGTAGTCGTGTTGGTTCTTAGTCTTTCTTTCCTACGAAAGAAAGAAAGAAAGAAAAGGGAAAGAAAGAAAGAAAAGGGAAAGAAAGAAAGAAAAGGGAAAGAAAGAAAGAAAAGGGAAAGAATGATAAGAAAGAAAGGCTTAGGCTTCTTTAGCTGTATGGGAGGGGGAATAAAATAAAGGGTAACCATTGAAGTAGACTATACAGTGTCTATAACTAATGTATAGACTTCATAACTTTTTCATTTCCCAAACAGAGACAAAGCACATTTTTTTTTATTTTCAAATATTTTTCTGTGTTCAAGTCAATAATACATTATTCTTTATGCACCCCCACCCCCCAAAAAACCCAACAAATATCGGCCATCGACCATCCTGCTCTCTAAATATCGGCATCGGTCAAATTCCATATTGGTCAGCAACCACAATAATCCCTTTTTCACGACCAATACTCTAGTTTATTATCTAATGGCCATGTGTACGTGACTTATATGACACCCCCGGAGAAACATTTTATTGCCTCAATAATCTTCCCATGTTAAGAGAACAATACCAACTAAGATCGATTGTTTTGTTTAACGGCACATCGACCCTTGGTAGGTCATTTAGTGCCGAATTCGAATGCACAATTTATGTGGACAAATTATAGTAGACAGACTATTGCGGAAAGATTGTAGGCACATTTTTGTAGACAGTTTGTTGTCAAGGTATATCGAATCTGTTTTTTATATTTTTGAGTATAGTTTCAAAGGTTATTTTTTGAACTAGAGTCTTGCAACTTTGGTGAAAGGTTATTTTTTTAAAAAATAAAGTCTTGCGACTTTGATGAAAGGTTATTTTCTTTTTTAATAGTCTTGTTTGGCGGGGTCTTACCCCTCTGCAGGGTATGCAGTCGGCATATTCTAAAGAATATTCTTTTTGTTATTGTAGACTCAGAAAGTTGATATCATTTCAAGGGGAAATAAGTTTCCTAAGCTAAAAAAAAAATATGTTTGTTTACAAATTAATAGCAATGGCTTGAATTTGAGAGCCAATTACGTATTACGTTTGTAAATAGATCTTGCAACATGATATTTTTTTTTTAATACTTATATACATATAAAAAAGAAATTGTTGCTATAGAAAAAAAATGTTATTTAACATGTCTGGTTAGTCAGTCAAAAACCTTAGAAACCATCACATGACCAACGTCTTTTGGCAACATGTCGTGTTGTGGTGGGGGGGTGTGATGAATTTAAAAGAATTTGAAAAAGGGGGTGGTCAATGAATGTTACTTCTCTCGCCTTTTGTTGGGGCTACCCCCCTTTAAGCATAATTTCTGTTTAACCCATCACACTCGGAATTTACACCTGAAGAAGGCCGAAGAATGGATCGGCCAAAATGTCGTGTTTAGATTTAGATGTTTTTACATTTTGTCTTTCACTTTTTTAGGGGTCAAAAGTGAGAGGAAATTTATTTTTAGGGGTCAAAATTGAGGGAAAACAGTGTGTGTGGGGGATCACTTTTTAACACAAGGCCAACGAGTAATGGTAATTCTGCATCTCAGAAATTCAAAAGACAAAAATAAATAATGTCAGCTTGAACAAGGCTTGAAAAATCTCATCTGATTGTAGGTAAAAAAAATAAATACTTACCAATAATGACTTCGACCATACAGGGTAATTTGTTTAGATTCTCCCCCGATGCATCTTTGGCATCAATCACTTCACCTGGGTAATATCGACTCCATTCATCCAATAAAATGCGCGTAGTCTGGTCTGCGTCTCGATAAGTATTGCCTGTCAGAGTAGCCGACAAACCATACGGGGCCAAAATAACTGGAAGAAAAACAACAAATATTCAGTCATAAAGAGAAGAGAAGAGAATACAGGTACTACAAATTGATTGGTGCGGTTAATTCGTTCCAAAATTTTCAGTATTGTTCAAAGTCTTATTATAATTTAATATGTTTTTGTTTCCAGCTTATACATAGTTACATTAATTTGTACAGTAATACTGTAACCATACATCAAAACCCGCACTATTCAAGGTCTTATAATTTAATGTGTTTTTGTTTCCAGCTTATACTTAGTTACATTAATTTGTACAGCAATACCTTAACCGTACCACATCAAAACCCGCACTATTCAAAGTATTGCTGCATTTTAATTCTAAACAAGTACTGGGAAACAAAAAAAAAAAAGAGATGTTTTCTTTAAATTTACAACCTGACAGCAAGCGTCACTGCGGAACTCTGAGTGCATGAACTGAACCGTTCATTGCTTTGCCACGTGCATGACATCCAAATCAAAAACTCAAGGACCCCTATTTTCAGCAATTAGTTTTTAGACTGTAATCAATGAAGTACAATAATAAACAATTTTTGACCTTTAAAAATCATTAATTACATTTATTCAAATTCTAATATCTGGTACAGGTCTGTGTACAATAATTGTTTTTCAATAGCTGTGTGATGGATGATGTTTCTCTGCCACAAGATTCTAAATATCAGGTTTAGAGGGAACACTGTTTCGGACACACCCAAGCATTATTTGTTGGAGCCCCAGGAGCATTAGTTACAGTAATTTGCACAGCAATACCATAATTGTACTACATTAAAACCCGCACTAATCAAAAATCACACTATACAAGGTATTGCTGTATTAAAATTGAGGCAACACATTGGGAACTTATGTGAATATCTAATGCAGCCTTTTTAGACTGGAGGATCCCTTGAAAGACTTTCATATCTTAAGGAAATCCTGCATAAAAGTATTATATGTACAGCTAACATCACATCAGTATTCAAAAATGTATATGGATTATAATCTAGAAGTAATTATCAGTTCATTTTGGTTAACATTCTAAGATACACCATTTTTTAAGTCCCCTCCCACCTGAACAATGTTTAATATAAAAAAATATAAAATGGAAGTCAGTCTCCTTGAAAAATTATTGACAAGCTTTAGCCTACCTTTCATAAAATAAATGTTTTTCATGAACTTTATATATACTTTTAATTCGGGCCACTGTTTCTACGGCAGCGAATAACAATGGACCGAATTGAAAGTTGTACAATGTACAGGAAGATAGTTTTCTACCTATTTGTTCAAGATATTGTTAATAATATTAATCTAGAAGTAATTATCAGTAATCTATCAGTTCATTTTGGTGAACATTCTAAGATACGTTGTTTTTTTCAGTCTCCAGGAAGTCGATTTCCTTGAAAGATTATTGATAAGCTTAGCTTATCTTTCATAAAATTAATATTCCTATTTACCCGAACCCCCACGAGAAGAGGATGTGACACAAGGTCAGTTTAATGTGGGTAGGAACACCTGAAAATCATTTTTGATTCCTCGCAACTATTGTCCCAAGGACATAAGAGCGATGGTCTTGAGGTCACAGGGCAAATCCTGAGCCCTCCTTCACTTGACCACACAGAGCAATACCACGCATCATGAGGTAAAACCCCATTGGCTATGGCATCACATCTGGGTCGATCTGTTTGGCAATTTCAAAAGTTAATCCAGGTAAAATCCAGAATTTCAAATGATTTTTCAAAGCAGGCAGGCCCTCGGCCCTTGTAAGATTGGTGCAACACAATCTTCCTACCCCTCATTTTGCATTGTACCATAATAGAGTAAGCTTAGAAAATATGCACAGTTTCACAATAGTGAAAATAGAACTTAGTTGGACCAATTGCACAAGAACAGAATCAAACATTAATATTGTCCTTTTTATGTAAATCTCTTAGAAAGGAAAGAACATTTATAGAGGCCAAAATCCGTGGTCCCAGTGTGTTCCACTCCTTTTTATGTAAATCTGTTAGAAAGGAAAGACCACTTATAGGGGCCAAAATCTGTGGTCTCGGTATGTTCCAATCAAGGGAGGAAATCCACTGTATTTAAAAGAGGCTTGCTTAACTCTTTCCTCCCTAGCAGCCATGTTTGTTAGAAAAGGCAGCCAGGAAAGTAATCAATGTGCCTGTGTGCCCTGAAACTAATTTAACACCCTGTTGCTGACCCAAAAAATACAATGAGCAGTAGATAAATTGCTATATCTCTTTTAATATGTATGCTTACTAGATTTTAAGTGATTATCCCCAATGTATCACTTCCAAATCCAGTGAAATAAAACGTAAAAAGGTATTATTATCAATTGATTGGAATTGTTATGAATTAAGTGTTTTTTAGTAAATTTTTATCATTTTTGTTGTTTATTTTCAATAATAAATTATTATCTATAACTGCTTAGCGGTATCAGGTAATTGTGTAGCTGGTACAGGAATGTCTGTAAAATCCTCAATATTTACGTTCTGCAAGCGATCAGTCCAGGGAACATGTTTATTTAGTTCTTTTTTTATCCTGCCTAGAGGCGTTATCAGGGAGGAAAGAGTTAAACGTTTTTATTCCTATTTTAAGTCAGTCATTGTATTTATTTACTTCAGAATCAAATCTTTTTCCATATGAAGTGCCGTTTGAAAAGGAACTTTATCATTTGATCAAGACAATGATTGATAATGATCAATTTTGTTAATCTAGGCACAGCCACAAGAACCAGGCTGCAGTTTTGTCCATCACTTTTTTTGAATACAAGTGCCCGTTCCAAAGGTGCCAGACTTTATGGTGTGTGGAGCAGAATGCATAGATTGATTGATTGTTTTGTTTAACGGCACATCGACCCTTGGTGAGTCATTTCGTGCCGATTTCAGTAGGGTGATGGGGAGGGGGATCCCATGTCCCCGTGACTAGAGACTTGAGGGGGGAAAATCCCAAATCCCTGTCACTGAGACAAATGCCACAAGGACCGGGATAAGGGGATCCCAAAAGCTTCTCAGGACGAATCCTGAGCATGTTAATGGTGATCACCACCCAACCAGCTGGCCAAGATATCCTGTGGAACTTCTCCCAGGACGATACCCGAGCATGCCACAAGGAACCCTGAAGGGCCGTGGTTCTCTGAACTTTGAAGAACAGATACTACACTTTGATCGTTCCAAAGGTGCCAGACTTTACGGTTTCTTTAACATAACTGTCATATAAAATAATTTTCACCGCACAAACCCACAGCTTCGAAGTATTTTGGTTACTTCTCTTCAGTGTTGCTAATTTAGATATTTTAAATTGAAGATAATTAATAGAATATGAAAAAAAAGTTCTTATTTTTAATTCATTAGGTTTCTCGAGAACCGCCGATTCAAACAACTTCAACTCTACACTGCCTTGTGTGCTGACTAATATATCTGGCGAATGTCAACTTCGTACAATGGCCAGTTGTCGAGTAATCGCAGTGCATACAGAGACAAAGATTTCTTCAATTGTAGTAAGGCCATTTTGTCTTGAATGCAAGGAAGAAAATAAGCGTTCAAATAAGAAATCAGCACAAGGGAGATGTGGAGTGGTATAGTGGTTACCGGCCATGGCTTGGCGAGAGAAGGTAGTCGACTCCCCCGGGCACAGGCATGAGAGGGGTGCAAAATTTCCTCTTGCTTACAATGCCCGTTAGTTATAAGATACAGTGCAGCTGCCCCCCAGGGCACAGAGAACCCTTACTACACCATTGGTTACCGGTACGAAAAAAGGACCACGTTTGAGTTTTGGCCGTTTACTTCACATTAATGCCCTTGGGAAAGGCATGAAGCCACTTCTCCACCCCAACTATGGATAAATAGCAGGGCAGTTGTAGCCCTTCAGCCGTGTAAGGCAGTCCATCTTGGGCGTGGGGCTTGCAACGCCACCCTATAAAAACCTACTTGCTACTGAAATCACAATGGGGCCCTATGCCCTACAAGGAGTCTAAGGAGGTGGGGGGGAGTAGTTGAAGCAAGAGGCTTCAAGGCTGAACCAATCCTAAATATGACTTACCTTGTAAGGGAGAAGTGCTTTCCTGCACCAGAGTGAGGTGCTGGGGTGTCAGTCTCCATACTGGTGGGTGCTGTTTGATTTCTATACTGGCACACACACTACTTTCTCCATGAAGGAAGAAATGGAAGCAGAATGATAAATGGGAACTGGAAAACAAAAAAGAGAGAGAAACAAATAAAAAAACAGGCATCAGCAACAGAAAAAAAATGGAATAAACAACAACATACAAGTAGTGTGGTCCCTCCTACAGAGCTAGTAGTAGATACTTATTAGAAACTGTCAACCAAAACTGTCAACATAGGTTTCTTCAGATTTCAAGTGATGCTGGCTTTTATGTGTCACGTGTACAGGCTGTAAATGGCACCAGACAGAAATAAATTGTTGTCCGGGGGTGGGGTGGGGGGGTGAAGAATTGGGGTAGGGAGCAGCCAGGCAAGATCATATGCACTTTGTGATAAAAAAGCGATGTCCTCAAGGGACAGGTAGAGTCATTTTGCCCGGCCTTGTCTCCACTAAAGAGAATTTAAGTAGGACCAAAAGTCTCCAGGGACACCCCTGGAGAATCGGTAGATATTTCTCCTCATGAAGAGGGGACTCCTACAAATTTGATCTGATCGTGCCGAAGCTGGGGTCAGAATAACTTGAGCTTATGACACTGGGGTTAATGAAAAACATGTTTTAACACACACACACATTTCTTTGCGAATATTAAGAGCACCAAGACTGACCACATCAGTCTCGCAAACCAACCTTCAGGGCAGCACACAATTTTCTTCTCAGAATCACGACACAAAGTCCTAAAGAGAATCTATAACCGGCAAAGGGCGAATTACATTTTTACGTTGTAAATGTTGTACTAACACATTGTACTAAAGATTGTCTATGTATTTTTTTTTTTTAAAATGGCATTTATCTGACCAATCATCCGTATTAAGGAGTGATCCGGCCCACAGAGGCAAAAAGGTTTCCACCCCTGCTCTACAGTATTGAAAGTTTGCAATGTTCGGTTTAGAAGAAAACTAAGTTTTTATAAAAAAAAGTGGTTGCTGTGTACTCATTTATGGGCAACACTATGTATCATACAGAGAAAGAAAACTATTTATCTTGTTGTTTCTGTTTATGAAAGATGAGGGTGCTAGGACAATGTATTTGTACATGATGTGTCAGTGGGTCGTGAGGTTGTGGCATAAAATTGAATTGGGGTCGGGATTTGTCGGAAGAACACTGGCCCCAAGAGGGCTAACGGTTGAGGACTGATCAAGGGTAATGCATTAAAAAAAAAACAAAAAAAACAAAACAATCAAGACACTATTTTAAGTGCGGATACACATATCAATTATTTAAAGGCTTGGTTTCCAACCAATTTTTATTTACACACATAAAATGGGGGGAAAAAAAAAAAGTGGTCTTACCTCCGATCTGTAGATGAATTTTGGTCATAAGGCTGGACAAACCATTTTCCAAGCCGGATAAAATTCTTTGTAAGTAGACACCTACAATTAGAGAAAAAAAAAAAAAAATATATATATATATAAGTTGCAAGCTTTTAATATTGATATAAACATTTATCCAATTGCAGAAATATTTTTATATTTTTTTAATAAGTCATCACAGAACAAAGCTTAGAAACAGAATGAGAATGGCATTCACAGGTTTTAAGAGGTTCTTAAAAATTCACAAAACTAGGACAGAGCCTGTTCCAAAGGTGCAGGTTTGGAAGGGACTGGACTTCATGGTGTGTGGAGCAGCCGGCCATAATGTAAAATAATTTTCTGTCTGTGCGCTGGTATTATGACTAAAGGGTTGCCTACCAAAGTTCAATATGGACAGTTATGGGGCTTGGATGAGTTGCAATGAGCGGTAGTCCCTCAAATACCCTTGTAAACCTTTCGTCTTATAGTCCGGCATATACAGTAATCTCTTAGAGTTCCAACCTAACATCTACCGTTATACATGCAATTTTCAGTCTGATAGTGTAGAATGTAAAGCTCATGATAAACAGTATTGAAGCATCCTTTTCCAGAAACCCTACCCTACCCCTTATCCTTCTTAAATGAAAAAAAATTAAACCTATCAATTTTTGTCTGAATTTCTGAGATGAGGAATTATTATACACTGATTTACTCTGACTAGTGTCATCATAGTCACACCATTTCGACCATTGTACCCTCCGACCGTCTTCAGGTGTCTGTCATAGTCAGTAAACTTCTAGGAATTTCAAACAAAACCTTTTATTCAATCCACACGGATAGATTGTTCTCATTCCGCTGTCCATGCCAGAGGATATTCTTCCTAGTTAATTGCGTCCTTGCGATGTCACTTATCTACCTCCTCCACTGAACCAAAGTATATGACATTTTTGCACTACCCGACTCAGGGATTGAATTCATACAATAACAAGAGTGGCAGCTGCAGGGTCAAACCTCACTCATACTTCTATTCCGACTGAAAATGATTACTGCAACTTTTTGTAGATACGTAAGACCTGCGAGTTTGTCTCAGTCGGTAAGGGAGCTGCCTACCAACCACTCGGTCGTGATTTCAAATCACAGTATGGAAATGTTAATTTTATAAATGTATTCATTGAATGAAATAAGCCTGTGCGTATATCCAACATAGATTTTCATAGATACACAAGACTTGTCAATTTAGTCAGTAAGAGAGCTGCCTACCAATTAGTCGGTAGTGATTTCATATCAAGGTTGGGGAATGTGAATTTTACATATCGGCTCGGTTTAACTTGATGGCACAGACAGTGAAGAGTTTACTCCCCTAAATTTGGTGAGGATTGCTTTTGTGCTTGTTGTTACGGTAGAAAAACAAAATCAACTCCAGACTTGGACAGGAGTTTGACAACAAGGAAGGTTACTACATTTGTTTAACCAGGAAGGATTGATTGATTGATTTATTTAGCAGCACATCAACCCTTGACTTTGGTGAATGGTTTTTTTTTTTTTTAAACTAGTCTTGCGACTTTGGTGAACAGTTATTTTTTTAAAAAAATAGAGTCTTGCGACTTTAGTGCAAAACCAGGTGGCGCCTGTTTTTTTTTGGGGGGGGGGTGTCTTACCCCTCTGCAGGGGACGCAGTCAGCGTATTCTAGGCCCCAGCCGCCAGGCAGGTTTCTAGATATATTTAAACAACATTTTTATCATCTCTGCCATATGTGTCCCTGTATCAATGATGGCCTAATCTGAACTATTCTCGTCTCATTTAGAGATTGTTGATCACCTCAGTTGAATAGCTTTAAAAGGTGTTAAAGCACTGGTCAACGGCAGCCGACACAGCCGCAGCCAGAGGAGGAGAGGTGATTATGATCAGTTGCTGGTGAGTGGCCAACTAGTGCAGTGGGCCAACTGGAAGCAGGCAGCTGTGACTGACACACACACACACACAAGGAGGAAATAACGCACCCAAGGTCAGAGCACAACAATTCAATAGATATTTTCTATAGTTTTGAGAAGGATCATTAATATTCAAATGGTTCTTCGGACGATTGAACTCCTTGTTTGTGTTAACACAACATTTTGGCCGATCCATTCTTCGGCCTTAGAAAGCCATAATCAGGGGCGAGATAGATAAATCTACTATAGCTGACCACATCTGGAGAGAG
>VCCN01007103.1:462700-475276 GCA_006491835.1 Architeuthis dux | reverse complement strand
AAAAAAAAAAAAAAACGGTTGACTTGAAAAATCTCTTCAAAAAGTAGAAGTGCTCAAGATATGTGGACACGTTTTTACTTGGATTTAAAAAGGCCTTTTCTGATGCTCTTAAAGCTTAAACCAGTTTTGTGTCTCAGCCCTCAAGGATAAAGATGGAACGGAGAAGAAGAGGAGCATCTATTATTCAAGGCACACTTTTAACTACGCTTACACGCACACACTTGACACAAGGCAGCGAAAGGAATGAGCACAGTTATGTGATCACATTGTTCCTGAGACAAGAGAGAGAGAGAGAGACTACGGCGGCGACGGCAGCAGCAAAGCGGCGGCGGCCCTTCCCACCTTCTTCCTAACAGCAGCCAGGACGACTCTGCCGACGAGGAGTCATCCTCGTCCTCCTTGTAATGCCAGCCACTGCTGCTGCCACCAAAATCCAAAATTCTTCTTATTTATGACAGCAGTAACAGAAGATTTGATAACCATCGCTTTAAGCCAGTTAGAAATCAATAACATAACCAGCAAGAAGACACGATGAAAGCGTGCTGCATTGGGAGGGGGGGGGTGAAGAGAGAGAGAGAGAGAGGGAGAGAGATTACGGCTGATGTTACAACTACACAAAGCATGCCTTCACAATGCAAAATGGCTTGCTACTACAACCAACCAACCAACAAACCATCCTACCAGGCAGGCGGCCCAGAAAATAATTGCACAACCCCCAGACATGATGCTTTTCAAAATTGACAATCATAACAAGGACATAGTCTTCTTTTTTTTCTTCCTCTTCTTCTCAATAGTATACACCACATACTCATTCATTATTCCCTTTGCTCACATACTATCGGGTTCTTGCCTACAGAATGGCTTAAGAGTTTGTTTTTTGACAAATAAAGATTCTGTGCATTTCCTTCTTTTTTTATAAAGAGTAAACAGTCAATTCTAGATAATATTTGGACTATTCGCTCATCAACCGTTTCTTTTTAGTTTCGATGGAAGCACCTGCTTTGTTTGGTCACTAAACATGGAGTCTGGTCATTAACTGATCGACGGTTATTTACAAACTGCATCATGTTCTTAGACCGATCTCCAGAATAGTCCATCCCATTAGCCAAAGCTTATAATGGTGCAACTGACTGATATCCAGCAATGACCGTAACATGTTAACAGCTTTTCCCCCCCCTCCCAATTAATTCGGACTACTATTTACCTTCATCTTAATTTTTAAGTTGTTTTTATCACAACTTTAAGATGAAAGTAAATATTAGCAAAAATTAATTCAATCGTTACAATACTGCGTCTAATAATAAAAATAGTTTTTCTTCTTTTAATTAGTCGCCTTTTAATTTACAATATTCAAAGCGTCATAAATACAAACCAAATTAGTATTAGTCACAAATACAAATCTTATTAGTATTCAGATCACAAAGCATCCCCCACCAGCTCCCTAAGTTCACCTAAAATTAAATGTTGGAGTCATAATTAATAACATAACTCTTTAAAGACTTATTCGTGTATAATACGCACCTTTCCCCCCAGATTTTTATACCTAAAACTTAGGTTTATTATACACAAAAACTATCCTCCCCCCAGCCATATTTGGGACGGCATGACCGAAAGTAAGTTATATCTACAGTCCAAGCTAACTAATGTGTAAATAGTTTTAATCATTATCGATATTAATTTCGATATAATTTTTTGTCCTACATAAATTAAATTATATAAAATAAATTTTAGTCGATACAAACCGGGTAAAAAAGTTGAACAAAAGTTAAATTTAGCTGCTACAGATTTTGAAAAGACAGTGCGTATTATACACAAGATGTTTTTATTCCCGGGATTTCATAGCCTATAATGAGGGATACGTATTATACACAAATAATTACGGTAATTAGAGTTATCCTTTTCCTAAGTGAAATAAAAGAAAGCCATGAAAATGTTGAATTAGCAAAAGATTGGAAGACATTGAAGCATCCTATGAAATGCAATATTAATTCTTCTGATGAAGCTCTTTTCAAAATTAGGTTACAGACTGAAATTGCTGAGTTTTCTTCAAGTGCCAATAAGTGCAAAACAATAGAGGTTTCTAATAAAAGTACATTAATGGGGTCAGGTGGAATTAATGGGGAGGCTGGATTGTCTTTTTTGCATTGTTCATGAGCCACCCCCACCCCAAAATAAGGTGGGGGAGGAGGGGAATTTTCTTTTTTCACTTGTTCATGAAATGTCAATCTTTTTAAAGCCCAAATGAAAGAAAGAAAAAAAAAAGGCATTTCAGTCAGATGAATGCTTTGAGTTTATATGTAAAGTAGGGGTTCCCAACCTCGTGGAAATTTACCCCCTGGAGGTAAATTTGTCAATTCTGGATTTGTAAATATTTAAAAAAATTATAATGCAATAGGTTTTTAGAGGGGGGCTCAGTATGCAATGTAAGTTTATGCTAAATTGGTCACTAGTTTGTGCCCGGTTGTTTTTGGAAAATTCAGACCATTTTTAGTGATCACAGCCCAACAGAAGGCGAGATAAGTAACTGATTCACTGATCACCCCTTTTTCCAACTTTTCAATTGATCACCCCCAACACAGCATATATGGGTGGCAGTGATTCGTAATTTCCCTTGGAATGCTAGTTATTATTGTTATTTGAACTTAAAATAAAAATGTTAAAAACATTATTTTAAAATGTCCCCTTTGTTAGTGGCTTTATTATGTTAGAAGTGTAAACTCAAATTACTGAACCACTGGGGGTAAATTTACTTTTGAAAAGTTGCCAGGGGGTAAACGGGATGAAAAAGGTTGAGAACCCCTGATGTAAAACAAAAGACTTTCTTTAAAATTACATTTTAACCTTTACTAAATTTTAACTAGTAATTCTTTCATCTTAATTTTAGTTGCTTTCCATCGTAACTACTCAGACCATTAGTCTACGGCAGTGTGTTAACACAGCAGATTAGAAATAAAGCAGTGTGTAAACACAGCAGATTAGAAATAAAGAATAAACAAGGGAGAAAGAAAATCTTATTCTAAATAACAAACTATGAAAATGAAAATACTTTCTTTCAGTTTCAGGGTTCTAGACTTTATTTTTTAAAAATATAGACATACGTTCATAAAAATGTTATGAATTTAAAAATTTTAAGGTTTTAGAATTTTAATAAATCCTAAAACCTTAAAATTTTTAAATTAACATTTTTTATGAACGTAGGTCTAGCTTGTGTATTGGATTGAACCCTTCTGATCTACATGTTACGGCTGTTTAGGCCATTTTTAACATCCTGATTGCTAAAACATCAACATGAATTTAAAACAAATTCTGTTTTTTAATGTGTATTTTTTCCCCCCGATAAATTCTGTGTTGTGTGAAATGTATTAAAATATTTACAAGGAGAAACTAAATGCAAGCACTCCAGTGATATGTTATTTACAAATTCAGGATTCACATTGGACTACAACATTCACTTGCTACCAAAGCATACGGTCGATAAAACTCACCAAAGACTATTTAAAGTTACTGAATGGTTTAAAACTAGAAGAAACCTGGATTTCCTATTTTTTTTAAATCCTGATCTGTCAAGACAACAGGAAAAAACGAAGGAACCTTGTTGGAACAGCTTAAACATTCAAGAGAGATTTTTCACAACTGGTCAATAGTCGGCCTTGTAGTGTCAAATATATTTACTTTAAAACCTCCCCAAGGTCCACTGAGTATGCATGTCAACAGCGTTGATCAGAAATAAAGAATAATGACAGTAAAAGTAGTCATAAAATTAAAAAATGATTTCTAAGACTTCATCTAATAAAAATGAATTGAGACCCTTGTTTTGTCTATAATTTTGAGGAGAGTCATTAACATTCAAACTTTCTGCCATCTTTTATCTTTACACCAGAGAAAGAGACGTATACGGCAAGGCTGGGTTTTGGGAACTAGGTATATATATGGTAATGTTTACATTAGTAGACAGTGAACATAAAAATCCTGGAAGTTGAGAAGTAGGTATATGCTGTACAGCCCCTGTTTGAACCCCTGCAGATATTACATATTATACCTGAAGAAGGCCGTTGAATGATTTGACTGAAACGTGTTAACATCAAAGATGGGAAGAGATTGGATTGTTTCACCTAAGTCTGAGAGCTCCTTGTTGTTTACGCAATGTTTCGGACGTTGGAAAGGTTTCCATGTATCATAGAGCAGTGGTCTTCACATTTTAACTACTCGGAGAACCCTTTTCAATCATTAAATTTTCTAGGGAACCCCTTCAAAATATAACTTTCCCTTCATATATATATTTTTACATATGTAACTATTGGATTTTGGACTTGTTTATGGAATTATTCAAGTGTGTATAAACCCAAATAGAAAATACACACGCTAATGAAAAATTAAGAACGAAGCTTACAGAGGAAAAATATAAATATAAATCACTACTGACTGAACAACGTCCATGTCACGTAAATAACCAAGATGTTTTTATTTAACAAATCAACATGTAGTTTCTTATAAGTACTGTTCGTGTTAAAGAAATAAAATAAAGACATGTAAAAGCCGTGAAGGAATTTTTTATGTAATGAACAATTATTAAGTATATTTAAATATACTTTGTTGCACAGACTCCTGGGGAGCCACGGAACACAGTTTGAATGTACAACTACTAGTAGCAATAGTACTTACTATAATTATTAAAATCAGAAATAAAGATCTTTACACAAACAAATACTAGCAAGGACTTAACCAAGATAACCTTTGAATCCTAGAACGACCTTATGACCTGTCGATACCTGGAATAACCAAAGTGTCATTTTTGACACTTATCAGGTGACAAACCCAGTAGAAATTATCACAATTTGGAATAATAAAATAAAAGTTTTGATATTACATCTAAATATCCACAAGTATAATAATTTTCAATGTGTATTTGTCTGCCACACTTACGTCATTAGTGATGTAACTTAGTAGAAATAGAATTTTATGTTACGTTAAACTTGATAAATTGTATCTTTACTTAATTTTACCTTTAGATTAGTTTAATATTGAACATAAACAAACAAAATGTTTCTGATATTTTATAAGTACAATCCATTTGCAAAATTACTTAATTATTGTTGTCAAGGGGTAAACTAGTGTTAATATAAATAAGACAAATGGATTCAACACACAACACAAAATATCTCTGAGTTGTATACAATTTCCCTTCATATCTATAGCTACTAGACATTATAGCAAGCTTTACAAATTACACTAAGGGTTCTGGATTCATTTACATACATACAGTAAACCCTAGATCCAACGGACAACGGTATAATGAGGTTCGGATTTAATGGACCTCATCATATTATTTCATTAACATTCTAACATTTCTGTGTATTAGTCATTAATAAGACTCAGGGCAGTGCTCGTTCCAAAGGTGCACGTTTGGAACAGGTCAGACTTTATAGTGTGTGGAGCAGCCGGCCATAATTGGCATGTAAAATAATTTTCTGTCCGTACAAACCCATGGCTTTGGAGTATTTTGGTTACTTTTAGTGTTGCCGATTTAGATATTTTATATCCAAATTTTGATCTACTGCCAATTTATATATTTAATATCTAAAATTTTAGATAAATTGTTTATAATCTGTGATTTTTAAAATTAGATTTCTCGCGAACTGCTATCCAAACAACTTCAAGCTCGACACTGCAATGTATGGTGTGTTAACTAATATATACAACTAATATCAACTTCGTACAAGGGCCAGTTGTCAAGTTATCTCGGTACACACACATTTCTTCAATTATAGTTAGATATTGTAAATTACAAAAATACCAAGATATTACAAATTAAAAGCCTAAAATAAATCTTATTTATGAGAACGCGGGTCTCACTGATAGATTTTAGGTCACAGACACAAAAGGTCAAGTATCATTGAAAAACACTGTAAAAAAGGTGAGTAAATATTATATAATCTTTATCATAATTCAATACTTTTATATTGTACAGTACTTGATATGGTGTTAAAGCTTATTTTTTTTACATAAAAAAAAAGAAAAAAAAAAAATTGGTAAAAAAACTGGCCTCCAAGGTTTCATTCGGATTTAACAGACATTTCTTCGCTTAGTCCATTAAATCAAGGTTTTGCGGTATTTATTACTAAAAGATTTCACACAGAATTGACAGATGATTTATAGTTTATTCTATATAATTGTTTTTATATCATGTTGATAGCAACAGGTGCTATAAATGACTCCTAGGCTGTTTGAAGTACAGGTATACCTTGATTAGTGCGGTTAAATCGTTCCCAAATTTTATGTACTGTTCAAGGTTTTATAATTTAATGTTTTTTTTTTAACTTAGTTACATTAATTTGTACAGCAATACCTTAACCGTACTACATCAAAACCCGCACTATTCAAGGTCTTATTATAATTTAATGTGTTTTTGTTTTCAGCCTATACTTAGTTACATTAATTTGTACAGCAATACCTTAACCGTACTACATCAAAACCCACAATAATCAAGGTCTTATTATAATTTAATGTATTTTTGTTTTCAGTTTATACTTAGTTACATTAATTTGTACAGCAATACCATAACTGTACTACATCAAAACCCGCACTATTCAAGGTCTTATAATTTAATGTGTTTTTGTTTTCAGTTTATACTTAGTTACATTAATTTGTACGGCAATACCATAACCGTACTACATCAAAAGCAGCACTATTCAAGGTCGCTATTCCTGTATATCATTTTTTAAAAATCATGTTGAGGAGGAGCAACAGGCGCTATAAATGACCCCATGGCTTTTGGAAGTACTTCCTTTGGGAATAAGATGCAGATATATCTTGTGTATACATAAGGAAAAATAATTGTTACAAGGTTTTGTGGAATTATGATAAGGCATTGTTCTGAAAATATGACTAAAAAATAAAGTTGTTAGTTTTTGACACCAAGGCTGTGAGTCAATATATCAAATTAAGCTTAGAGTAGAACTACATTTGGATGCAAATAAAATCCATCTCCTGAACACTATATTAAAAACTAGAAAGCACTCACAGGGCACATACCTCTGCCAACGCCATTGTTAAGGAGGGAGTAATTGTGCATGGATCCACTCCAAAATTTAACCACCCCTTCCTTACCCCATTGCCCACCCTTCCACAAAATCCATTCAGCACTTTTGGAGATATAGCTTAGACAGAAGGACAGGTACGACCAAATACATATTTGTATGAAAGCAAAGTTTTTAATTTCTAAAATCTTTTTTTTTTTATCTTAGAGTTTAAAAATAGCTTTCTAATCAATGACCTTCAGTTTTTATTCAAACATTCAATACTTATGTTTACCTATATTAGAAAGAGATAAGTTGTACTCTTGTGATTCCTTCTCACGTGCCGAGACAACTTGCAGTAACAAAGGTGCAGCGTGTGCACGTGTTGGAGTCCAGTTTATGCTTTTCTCAGTCAACATGACATGACAATTTATGCAATTAAAAAAACTGAAAACAATTTTTTCTTCTTGTTTTCTCCTGTTTTTAAGCAACGGGTTTGCTTTTCCTGCAAACATACTTCATTTTATACACTTTCTCACAGGAATACCTTGAATAGTGTGGTTTTGATGTAGTACAGTTACGGTATTGCTGTACACATTAATGTAACTAAGTATAAGCTGAAAACAAAAACACATTAAATTATAATAAGACCTTTAACTGTACGGGAAATTTTGGACAAATTAACCGCACTAATCATGGTATACCTGTACTTAAAATCGCCTAGGAGTCATTTATAGCAGCTGTTGTTAAAACATATTCTTGATTTAACCAGAGACTCCACTCTCGTAAGGCAGTCCACTGCTTTCATTTACTAAAGACAAGTCAATATTATATTGATCACAATCTGATAAGTTTTGGGGTTTTCTTTTTAGAGTTTCACAATAAAAAAAAAGAATATACAACCCCAAAATCTTAAATTAGAGTAATAATAACAATAAGGAGAGCCTACTAATATTTGGTGTACTTTAGTTTTAAAAAAGGGTTACTGGTTTTGCAAATAATGAATAAAAATGTCGTTTTTTCTTACATTAAATCAAGATATAAATCGTTATAATTGGAGATTTTTGAGCCCTGAACAGCAACCGGTGTCTATCCAAGAAGTTAGAATAATTTTTAATTATGAATTCATATTAGGACAAAGCTGCTCAAGCTGCTGATAATGCCAACAAAGAATCTGGAGTTCACATGACTACAGTGCAAACTGTTCAGCATTGGTTCAATAGGTTTAGGACTGCAAATATGGATACCAATAATAAATCTTGAGGGAGGCCTGTTCTTAATAATGAAAAAACATCAACCGCAGTGGCCAGCAACCCATGAACGATGGTTTGAACACTTTCTGGAGATTTTAGGACTTCAGTGACCATATCAGGTCATCTCAAGACAACAGGAAAGGTTAAAATGTAGTGGTCAACCAATATGGGTTTTGGCCAATGCCAATATTTAGAGAGCAGAGCAGCCGATGGCCGATATATAAGGCCGATAGGGTTTTTGTTTTTTTTTGCATCTAAAATAATGTATTCTCTTGAACACAGAAACATATTTGAAAATAAAAAAATGCGCATCGTCTCTGTTTGGGAAATGAAAAGTTATGAAATGTATACATTAGTTATATACTACTTCAATGTTTACCCTTTATTTTATTCCTCTCATATATTTTCTTCACTTTGCTTCCAGTGACAACCAGCTTCCAGCTAAAGAAGCCTTCCTTTACTTTCTTTCGTAGGAAAGAAAGAAGACTAAGAACCAACACAACTGCCTTCACCTACCCTCACTCTGTGTTGTACGGCCGTCTCTCTGGACTTTACTACCCCACCTCCGACACGGTCAACCCTTTGATCTCGCCAAGCCGAAATTAATGAAAAATTGACCCCCCCCCCACTCTTTCAGTTTTAATTTTAAATTAAAAGGTACTTTTTTTTTCTATTAGAATATAAATCAGCATCATGACACTCAATAATCAGGCTGATACCAAATATCTCAAAATCGGAAGACCTCTACTAAAAAAGTTGAAAAAATGGGTTGCACATAATCTCAACTGACCATGTCTAAGCTTAGAAAATTGGGATATGATATATATATATCTTTTCAAGCATTTTGAACTTCATATCTATCATATGTCTAAGCTTAGAGAATTGGGATATGAAGTCTTGCAGCATCCTCTATATTCACCCGACATTTCTTCTACAGATTATCATCTATTCAAGTAATTAAAGGTTCAATAATAGGGAAGCCATAATTCGTGCTTTTACTAAATTAGTGACCACTAAACAAAGAATTTTATAGAGACGGCATATTATTATTGGAGGCTCGTTGGAAAAAGGTTATTGCTTCAAATGGGTCAGATTTTGATTAGATATAAAACATTTCATCCTTCATCTTACTATTAAAAAAAATGATATTTCATATGTTTCCTGAGTAGCAATTAAAAACATTTTAAAATTCAGCTTCTTAACAAAATATGTAACAGTGGTAGATTAGAAAAATTGATCCAGTTGGCAATTAGATCTGGAATGAATCAACGAAAACTTTTTTCTAAATTGGTTTTCAAAGGAAAAATCTTTGGATTTAAACTTTTACTCTTATTGAATCACTGTAGCCATGATCACCGACCCGACAAAAAAAAAAAAAAAAAAAAAAAAAAAAAAAACATGTTGGCTAGGTATTCTTCCCTTCTCACTCATCTGTCTGTCTGTCTGTCTGTCCATTTCTGTGCTCTTGGTCACATTTTTTGGCATAGAGCCTTGAAAATATACATGTCTACTCCAGTAGCCACTTTCTAAAAATAGGTTTTTCATTTTTTTTTAAATTCATCTTTTCCCACTTTTTCACAATAATAATCCATTATGAAATGAACACATATTTCACCACCGCCATGACATTTAGGCATTTGTGGAAAAGCTTGGTGAGAGAGAGAAAGTATAGGGTTGTTCTTCATTTTAAAAAAATACAAATTTCATCCTTTTTTTGTCCTACTGGTTTTGAAATACCTGTTCCCATTTGAAACTGACAACACTAGTTGATTTTGTGTCGGCGCCTTTGATATCACCAAGCCGATGTAACCTACCACCGTCCCAAGAGTCAGGGTGGGTAGGTGGGTTAGTAAAGTCTACAGCAACAGAGAGATAAGCCTAGAGAGTGTGGGAGGGGGTATTGTGACAAAAATGTAGCAACTAGGCTACAGTGATTCATTTTTTAGGCAGAGGTGGCAAACTATCTTTGGTCTTTGGCCAACAGAAAATATTCTGCTCGTTTTTTATTGGATTGTTCAACATCAAATTGCCTATTTTGTTTTAAGTTTGACATTTTACACTTCATTTATTTAATCTTAAAAACAAATGTTTTAATTGATAATTTATTCTTAGATAATAGACGGGTTTCCCTAGCTTTCCGAAAAAGGAGAATGTTCCCATAAAAAATTTATCAGAGGCCAAAATGACATAAGCCCAATAAACAATTACCATTAATTTATACAGAACTTCTTTTTGAGCGTTCACAGACCTAAAACAATTGTGATGATAGCATGTTCGGCAGAGTCGTTAGAGGATTAGGTACAGGACACCGGAGTGATGGGGAGAGAGAGTGCTGCGTCTATAATGGCTTCCTACAAAACAAATGCTGAAAGCTATCTTTGGTTTTCACCTTTTTTTCGTTTTGTGAAACAGAAGTGATTCAATACGTGTTAGCTTCCTTGTGAGTGGTCAAACAATTCAAAACTCAGTTTGGTGGAATACATGTTGATACATGTTAGCTTCCTTGAAAGTGGCAAAAACAATTGCAAATAAACATGTAGGAACACTTGAAATAATGCAATCAAAACTGTTTGGTGGAACATACGTTATTTGATACATCCTTGAAAAGAGCCAAACAATTGCCCATAAACATGTAAGACTTGCTTGAAATAATGCATTCAAAACTCAAGTTCAGTGAATAGTAAGGGTGTCATTTTACCTGCATAACCTCACTTACTCTCACGTAGAAAGGATGACGTTACGAAAGATGGAGGCTTTATTGCAACCTGCCTATGCACGCTACCACTCTCCCAGAGATTACCATTTCTTTATCCCTACCCTCAAAGCCAGTGTTGCCAACTCAAAAAATATTTTTGTGCTAGTTTGACTGCCGAAAAGCGCTAAATCTTTTTAAATAGCCAAAAAAGGCCAAAAACCACCAAAAAGATACTAAAAATGGTCAAAAATAGCCAGAAAATGGCCAAACTGTCTTAGGCAAAAACGTGCTAATTTAGCGTGTTTTTTGCACTGCCAAAATGCGAAACACGCCAAATTGGCAACACTGCCTAAAGCATGTAGATCACTTTCTTACAGACCAGAACTTTTCAAACAAGATCAAATCAAAGAAACCAGTTCTTAGATTTAAGAATTCCTTAAGAAAGGAACTGGCAACTTGCAGCAAAGGTGGAATAAATGTACAGAGGCTGAGTGAGGGGGGAATACTCTTATTATAATAGAGCTAACGTGAGTATATGTAACCAAAACTATGTCACCATAACAAACACATAACACTGCCCTGCGTGTTCATGCTTTCATTTGCTGCTGAAAGAGCTAACGTGAGTATATGTAACCAAAACTATGTCACCATAACAAACACACAACACTGCTCTGTGTGTTCGTGCTTTCGTTTGCTGTTGATATAACTACTACTACTACTACTACTACTAAAACAATATTTTGTTTCAGCATAAACCAGGGAAAGATTTATTGTCACTTAATATACATATACAGAATGTGCTATACTTTTTATGTTGTTTTAAATTTGAGAACCGGATCACTGGGCAGGAAATGACTCTTGCACGGATATCCTATTGAACATGTAATCTTTACAGAAGCTGAGTTGATTCTTGTGAATTTGTCTATACTAACCGTTAAAAATGACCCTAAAAGAAAGTGGAGTTGACCAGCTGAATAACCCATCATATAGTCAGGTATTTGATAGTTTTGATTAAATATTTTTTCAATTTTATCTCGTTTAACTAAAATCAGCAATTTTATGTTGAACAACCTGATATGCCAAAAGTTAACGATAGACCTGTAAATCATGAAAAAAAAAAGGTAGAAGAGAAAGATTGATAAAAAAAGAAAGAACGAAAGAAAGAAAGGGGTCTAAGACAGTAAGAAAAGATGTTGTGCTTACCTTTGAGGTTCGGGGAAAGGAGGGTGTCAAGGCTGAGGGGTTCATCTCCGTACCAGAAGATCCACAATTCCTTACTGTAGGCTAAATGATCGGACAAGCGCTGATCAGAATTACGCAGCACTCTTCTCCAGACACACAAGATGTCTGCCTGGATACACCTCGAGTAGGAGTCTAACACTGGATCATCCAGTGGTTCCACAATCACATTATCTGCGTTCAACTTACGCCATTTTATACCACACAGGTCAGTCTGAAAGAGACACAGAAAAACAAATCTTTAAAAATGGAGAACAAAAAAGCAAAACAAATGACAATCGTAAAAAGAAAACAACACCCATGTTTTTCATAATTATATTTGATCGCACAAGATCTTGGGACCAAATTAAGTAGCTTCAGCACCAAAATAATC
>VCCN01007103.1:442334-452955 GCA_006491835.1 Architeuthis dux | reverse complement strand
GATGCCAATTAGTAATTAAAAAAACTCAACTTAATCGCAATTTATTTTAGCTTTTGAATCTATTAAAAAGAGACAAAGAATTTTAAAACATAAGAATAAACCGTGTACCACAATATTCGCTCGTGGACCAGTCAAAATACCCCAGCATGCTGGATCTGGCCCGCAAGGCCGTAGGTTGCCCACCCCTGGTATAAAACAAAATATGGTAGATCATTACACACAACAGATTCACTAGTCTTCTTTATGGCAAAATCCATGGATATGGGGGGAGGGGGGAAATATTATAATTATTGGGATGTTATTAGGGAGAGAGGCTGACAATTACACATTTACTAATCAAATCAATCAACTTTAGCACTTGATATTCTTTTTCAAGGGCGCTAAGATTTTGTGCACTTAGTAACTTTAAAAGCCTGTAACATTTATGTATGATCGAAATTGACATGACAACAACGAAATTCAAACACAATCGTTCAGCAATTGGAGTCGCTTGCAGTGACAAAACAAACTTTTTTCCCAACGAAGAAAATCACCAACAGAGTGCTAATGGTTGAATAAGGTACGTGCCTGCATAGAAGTCGACTTTAAGCATCAAGTATTTTCCCCTAATCATATTAGCTTGTTTAGACCCTATGAAATAGACATTGATAGACACAATACTGCCTTATGTTGGAGTGTCGACTTTTTAAGCATCAAGTATTTCCCTAATGGATCCTATAAACTTGACACGCAATGCTGCCGTACGTTGGAGTATCGACTTATCCGGCAAATATCTGACTAGACTTTAATTAAAATCTTAGTTGTGGCGTCGACTTACACGGCAGCATAAATGGTATACAGCTTGAATAAATTCCTGAGGCAGCAACAAGACGGACAAAGCCCAACCTCTTTTTGAATTCCGTCATAACTTCCATTCGAAGTATAAACAACCGGTGATGAAGTCCCGGTTTCCATTGCATGCATCAGTGATCCTTGTTAAGTTTCAAGTTGGGTCGAAACCAGCACTTTATTCTTACAAGTTTTTATGACAACCTCTTTGGCAGGATGCAAGTCCACCCTAATCACAACAGCTGCGGAGTGCACAGGCAAATTTGTCCTAATGAAGAATTTTCCACTCTCTTCGTTCATACCAGGGATTGAACAGTGTGAGGCAGATGTGCTAACCATTACATTATCCGAGTGAACTGTTTTAAAATTATTTAGTAAAATTGTTTTTTTTTAAATTTGCAAAACTTTAATTTCCAGTTTGTATAACTCTGCAATAACAGACAACAAATGTCTAGCTTTCTGAGATAAGGAATAATCATCAATATAGGCTGATTTACTCAGACTGGTGTCCTCATCTTGGTTGTTATTATAGAGACATCCTCTTATATGGACAGCAGAAATGAGAACAATCTATCCCTGAGGAATGGATAAAGGGTTTGACTCCAAATACCCAGACGGTTACCGACTACAACAGACACCTGAAGAAGGACAGATGGTACAATGGCTGAAACGTGAATCAAGATGAGGGCACTAGTCAGAGTATATCAAAGTACAATAATGATAGTTCTTCATCTCAGAAATTCAGACAAATACCTGAACTTGCTATAAAGAAAACAAACTATAGCATTATTATTATACTAGTTTACGAGTACCGTAAATAATGACTGCATATATGAAATAAATGGATACACATTGCATTTTATATACGTGGATATTAGGGATTTGCATTGCAGTGAGCTTGAAGAATAGCATTCTGTGGACCACAAATTTTTTGTTTTTATAAAGTCACCAGAAAATAAAATTCTATTTTACTAAGTCAGTTGCATCCCTTACCGTGACAAATGCACATTGCTAATATATGTGTATAAGCGCTTTAATGTAGCGACTGTTCAGTCAAATGACCCTAGTATGTTTTGGACTATTGTCTTTATATACTCTAGTTCAAGTAAGTCGGTCTATAAAAATACCAACAGATGTTTCTGGTATCAATCCTTTTAGCAAGCCTAAAACAATAGATCTTCCAAGACAACATAATGTTTGATTAGATGAGCCGCTAACGGAACTAAAAATGATTGTGATGTAAAACAACAGGGAAAAGGGAAAACAAAGGTGAAGTTAAGGGAATCAACATTGATAGATTTGCAGTGGAATCCAATATAGAAGATTATTGCACATTTCGGCTCAAGCACAGAATGAATGGTTAGGAAATGACAGCTACAGTAAGACTCATCCAGGAATCGAAATTAATGTTGTCCCATTATCCCTGGGAATGGTAAAAATGTGTTCAGGACAAACAAATTTCTTCCAAGAATTTTAAAATTTGGTGAGGATTGTTCTTGTTATAGTAGAAAAAACAAAGTCAACTCCAAGTTTGGACTGGAGTTTGACAATTATTTATTCCCTCAACATTTTAAGGGTGTTTTTATTATGCTACTAACAACTATAGATGATAATGACAAAGTAAAGAAACAACATTTTAATTTTGGGACCATATACATTTCCTTTGGGACGGTTAAAATTGTTTTTCGGGACGGTAGTGAAAAAGTTAGTCTGGAGCCCTGGTCTCATCAACATGGAATCTTTAAAAACAAGTGTTCAGATGTTGAGGATACTAACTTGATTGTTCATAAGTTTGAGAAGAGTAATTAACATTCTACACTTTCTCTATTTTTATTTTTGTTAGATGAAGTATTATAAATCATTATTACTTGACTGGCTAAGGGGTGTGGGTTCGTGTCCCCGCAGAGGCTTATTCTTTATTTTCCGATCAACGCTATTTGCTCACTGCCGGTGGGTAATCAGTCTGAGCAAAAGTTGCGATAAAAAGCAACTAATAAAAATTAAGATGAAGGTAAAAAAAATAGTCATAAAGAATTTAAATAATAATGATTCTACCTTTAGTTTGGACAATCAGATCTCTTCTTCCCATCTTTGATGTTAACACAACGATTCGCCTGATCCATTCTTCAGCCCTCGTCAGGTGTTAATTCAAGAAAAGAAGCAAACCTTTCTCTTCTTCTCCAGTTGAAGAAAAATTGTGGTCATTAATATATCAACCAAACAAATCTGTTTCAGCAGCGCTAGGTACACAGACTTTATACTGCTAACCAGGGTTTGAAAAAGCATAGTAACACCGCTGCAGGTGCACACCTGATCATAGGGAGGCACAACTACTCAAAACAGGAAGTGATGAGGGAGTGCACAGATTTTTGGTTTGCAAGCTGTGCGTACCCAGTAATTCACCTTCGAGTTCGAAAAAGGGGGAAAAAAATGGAAGATTTCAACACATAAAAGAACTGTCTCTTGATATAGAAGGAAGAATGACTCCAGAGGTTTAGAGATTTGAAAATCAAAATCAAAAGACATTCAGTCTGAACCCCATTTGGACCAATTGGAATTATGGGCTGCTGCAGGATACAAAAGACAATTATTGGTGGATTGATTCGAAATTTCAGTTAGAAACAATGCGCAAATTTTGTGCCAGCAACCAGATTTTAGTGTAGGCATTTGGGAGGCACATTTAGTCAGAATTCTGTGTTACGAGGCACAAAATCACTTTATCACACCCTGCCGCAAACTAAGCGATTCCAAACATTGTGTTGACAATATCAAGGATGGGAAGAAGAGATTCAATTGTTCAATCAAAAGTTGGAACACTAACTCGAGCTTGTGCGGTCATAAATGGTCAACAAAAGCTAAACTCAGAAAACCAAAACGTACGATTATTCCTATTAAATAACAAGACGTCTTATACAAGTTGAACCACACTTCTCATGCACAAACTAGGTCGTATATATTGACCAACGGGACTACATAAACAACCCCTGAAAGTTTCAATGCGCTCACATATTCAAGTTGGCTGTTATGCATCACTTGAAGTAGACGTTTTTCTGACGTGTCATAAAAATGGTCAGTTCAAAAATCGAGCAATGCATCTATTTGAAGTTTTCAGTGAAATTGAACAAAACGGCTACCAAATCATTTTGTATGCTAACTGTGATTTATGAGGAAGAATGTATGTTATATACATGTGTGTTTGAATGGCACAAGAGATTCTGCAATGACCCGATAGGATGTCGAAGATAATGAACATCAAGAACCGTCTCTTCGTCAATGGAAACTAGACAATAATTACTACTAACATTAACCTATGTATTTGTTTCAACTGTGTTCATTTGGGAGATGAACATGTAAATGATATTTAAACCTATCTATGAACACGGCTCTTATGGTTGATTGACACAACAACCAATTCTGCAATCATTTTGATGCCGAGTTTTCAATCATTTCAAACGATTTGTTCCATTTTTTAAAAACATTATCACCAGTTCTGGAGACACACAACAGATATTTAAATATAATTAGAAGACCAGAAACAGTAAAATGCCAATATGAGCCATAATTAAAACATTTGACAACTGAACTTGACATTTGGAAAATGCTATCAACCAAAACATCAACCCTATCATCATCTTACCACTGCCAACGAAGTTGGAGAGGTATATGTATTCGGTCGCGTCTGTCAGTCTTTACATAGAATAATACCAAACGTTCTCAATGACATTTGTGGAAGGGTGGGCAATGGGGTATGGAAGAGTTGGTTAAATTTGGGGGTGGATCCAGGAATTTTTTAGATTTCAGTTTTTTCTTCATACAATCATCTATATGCTTATGACTGTTCACACGATATCTCCATAAGTTCTCAATTAAATTTTGCGGAAGGCAGGACAATAGATTACGGATATGATTAAATCTTTGGGCAGATCCATGCAAAATCATTTCCCTGACTATGACGTTGGCAGAGGTATGCACTCTCCGAGTCTCCTCTTAGTTGGACTGCTTTCACTTGACTAAAGGGCTCCAACTGGCCCGCTGTTTACCCAACTGAGGGAGAAATGGATTCATGCCTTTCCAAAAGGGGGAAGTGAACACAAACGGTCAAGACCGAAACTCGAACTCGCTGATTCTGAACCGATAACTGTCACACCCCTAAGCTTAGTACAGGTATACCTTGATTAGTGCAGTTAATTCGTTCCAAAATTTCCCTGTGCAGTTCAAGGTCTTATTATAATTTAATGTGTTTTTGTTTTCAGCTTATACTTAGTTACATTAATTTGCACAGCAACACCATAACTGTACTACATCAAGACCTGCACTAATCAAAACCCACACTGTTCAAGGTCTTATAATTTAATGTTTTGTTTTCAGCTTATACTTAGTTACATTAATTTGTACATTAATTTGCACAGCAATACATTAACCTTACTACATCAAAACCTGCACTGTGCTCTCCCGAGTGCTTTCTAGCTAAATATATTTTCAATCCCAACATTTTTGACAGATGAAAACGAGGCAACTGTTAAGCCGCTTAAGTAAACAAGAAAAATTCATTGAAACACACTTCAGGTAAGGCTCCGGTAGTAAGGATTTGGTCAATTCAAACTTTAACTTTTGTTCGGGTGTTTACTTTAAAATTTCATTTGTCAATGGAATAAGATGATAAGAATGAAAAGAAGAGCTCTTCTCACGTCCCAGGACTCCCCCCCCCGTCAGACAAGGATACAACATCAACAGATAGAAAAACAAGACTGGTTGCCGTAGGGTCAAACTCCACTCCTACTTCTATTCCGACTGAAGATGATTACTGCAACTTTTGTATTGTATATATAATAAATAAAAAATTAATGCGTATCTGTAGGATAAATTTTCGTTAGCTAAATTGACAAGGTTTAGATAAGTCAGTAAGACACCTGGCTAGCGATCACTAGGTCATGAGTTCAAATCACGGTAGGGAAATGTGGATTTTACATATCGGTTTAAACTTCAAATTTTGGTGAGGATTGTTCTTGTTGTTACGGTAGGAAAACAAAGTCAACTCCTGACTTTGACAAAATTCATTTATCATCATTTCAGGCCATGGCCTCTTTCAAATGTACCAGAGTCCCCCGTTGAGAATAGCTGTTCTTGGCCATGTAATATAACTACTAAAACAGCTAAAGATCTATTTACTTGCTTACCGTTATAGCCATTGATACAAGTGAAAGTAGTTATTTAACTACTTCCGCACATGGGAAGAATGAAACATGGTCAGTTTAACATGTGGGGACTCACATGGAAACATGTAGTGAAAGTATCATGTGGCAGAAGAGTCAGAATGAAAATAGGAACAGATTGTTTGCAGAAGAATTACTAATTAATATTTGTTTGCCTAGGTATTTGAGGTATTTGGTAAGGTATTTGAGAGACAACCGACTACTGCAAGCCCCCATAACTTTCCATATCTAGCTTCAGTAGAACAGCCCCCTAGTCATAATACCAGTGCATTGCAATATTCACATAGTTTTTTTAAATAAATTAAACGACCATCTTATATACCGGCATATACACTAATCATTCTAGCATTTACACTCCTTGGACATTGTACGCCCTGCCAGTTAATAACAAATGGGCATGACCACATACGCTTGCGTTGCCGTTCAAAATCTGCACCCGACTTGGCGACTGGGAAATTAGCAAAGAAATAATTGAAGAGAAAACAAAAGAAATTCTGCTTAATTCAAATTCAAAGTTAAGCAATGTTTGTAGCAACAGGTTGAACAGGAAGAAAAAAAAACGGTTAGGTCCCTTTTAGACAAGAGCAAGTACATTTTTACGGGGTTGGAATTGCAAGCCCCACAGGTGGTTGGGGGGGGGGGTCCACTCCTGATTTTGAATACAGAGTTGTCCTTCTCCTAGACTAGAGAGACTAGTCTGAATAGTTTATACCCATAGCTGGGAGGGAGAAGAGATGGAGTCATGCCTTTCCCAAGGGCATTAGTGCAAAGTGAATGCAAACAGACTCGGCCGAAATTTTGAACTCAGCTCACTGATTACATTTTCCATGCTGGTAACCACTCCGACCACCAGGCAAAAGAAATAATAAGAAAGAAATTCCTATTAACTATTTCTACCTTTAAATCCAGTAAAGACCTCTTGGAAATTTATCGGAAATTTTTTTTTATAAATGATAAATCGGATAATTTCTGGGTTGTCATAACATTCAGGTGACCCGAAGCATCCGTAAGGTTCAAGTGATTTGTTCGTGTGGGTTGGAATTGTCGGGGGGAGGGGGGGTAAATGAACAAGAAGGGACAGAGACAGAGACAAGGACCATGATATGCAGAGGAAGAGTAAAGGCTCTTCTCAAGAGTACAGGATTCTAATCCATTTACTGAAGAATTTAGTTATTTTAGGAAGGAGAGAAAGAGACTGATCTGGAGTGCCCCTGGGGTTGGTTGGATGATGGGAGAGGGGCAAGCAAATGACAGACAGATGATGATGATGATGAATTTCGGGGGGGGGGGTAAGCAGGTGATAAAATTGAAAGAGGGAGCAAAGAAAGATTCTGTGAATAAGCATAATGGTAGTGGTGGGGGAGGTGTCTGTGGAAAATGCACAGAAGAAGAAGAAGAAGATGAAAGGAGGATCTCAAACAATAATGGGTGAGGGTAACAAAGTCTGTGGGTAGAGACGAGAGAAGAAGATGAAGAAATCATGTGGGTAGGAGCGAAAGAGAGAGGAGGGGAGGTTGAAATCATGAAATGACAGGAAATTCCACAACTGAAAAATGACGAAGAGAAGAAGAAAGGAAGCCGAGAAACAAATATGTGCAGAAAGACAGACAGACAAGCAAAAAAGAATGTTGTTGTTAATAGAGAGACTGACGAGACATAGAATTTGGGGACATAAGGGCGCAGAAAAACAATATCAAGTCGGATTAAACAGAAAATCAGAGAAAATAAATTTTGATAGAATTGAAACTCTTCAAATTATCAAACGAAACAAATGATAAAGATTTTCTACAGGGATTCTGTTTTCATGCCTTATGATAAAACACCAGTATTAGCCAAATTTTGTCAGTATCACATTTAAAAAGAACATTTCCTTCTTCATAGGGTGGACAGACATTCTCAACATCATTTTGGCACCCTTTAAGAGCTCAGGTCCAAGAGATAGAAATTAATTTATTATTATTTTAGTCTATGGTCCCATTCAAATGAGCCATGGTCCCAAAGGGGGCCATATGTCCCCTGTTGAGAATTGCTGATGTAGAAGATCAAATTTGAAGGCACATTCGGCTCATAAACTATCGTTTTTAGTCTTAAAACAATTAATAAAAAAACAATAATGTACTCAGTTGAAAATGCATAAAAAATCTTTACTTTTCTCGGATTCTTTAATTACCACTTAAAAAAAAAATAGTAGGAGGATATTTGTACCGGATTAACCCTAATCCAACCAAATGACAACTAGTACTTTTCATCCGACACCGTTTAACAGCCTAAAATCATTGAAACACACTCACTGACCCCAATTGGGATTTTACAAGCATAAGACTAAAAATAATCAAAAAAAATCCTCAAAGTCTACATGATGAATATTCCCAGAAATGAACACAAAAGCAGTTGTGATCACAGAATCCTACTTGAATGAAATGATCATTTCTTACAAAATGTTTTTCTTTTTTCACAAATGTAACATTGAGGGGGGGACACTTTTGTATTTTTAGCTATTGTTATTTTCAAACAAATCAAAAATGAAATATTCATAAACTTATGATGCCTAAGTTAACGTAAAGTCTTATGAACCAATAATATATGTAACATAAATAAATAAAAATATTCAAAATAGGCCTCTAAAATCTTGGGGTTTCCGTACATCTGCACTGTTAAACACTGCTAAGTACACAACAGCCCTGTTTACAAGATTCACAAAAAGCAGGTCAATTTGGAAACATTAAAATCAGAATTAAAAGTTTGTTTTTTTCAAGTACAACAGAAACAGAAATAATTCTTTTAGATATGAATGTTTGATTGCTTGTAAAACATTTGTACCAATAACCCCAAAAGAATTGAGAGAAATTGAACAGATATGGACTGTATGGTTGGCCTAAATGATTTTTTTTCAAATCAACCTCTTGTGTCTTGCACACTGGGCACTTAAAGCTTATAGGTTCCCCAAGTGTCATCAGGTGGCAGAGTTTAGTTATAGATTCTAACTAAACTATATATTTTTATTAGTTATTATGTTACAAGATTAATTATGATAAAACCAATAGTGACGACTATTTGTAGTTAAAGGAAAGAAAAAGTCTTCAAAAAATCTACTGGTCATAAAGAAAAGAGGACAATGAAATAAAAAGGTATTTTCAGAGTGTATGGTCGTGCCAAATAAAACCTTTTTAAATATAAAAAGAAAAGTATCATAAATATACTATATTGTTTCCTTATAAATCCGTGCATGGCAGATTTTATTTAAGAAAATCAAATATTTAAAAGATGCGTAAATAAATAAAAAGACTAATTTAAAAAAAAAAAATCTTTCGTAAACGAACAGCCATGTTCACACACGAATGCGCATGCGTCGTACGATTTCACAAAAATTCAATGGACACCGGGATTGAATTTACGGCTTTTTAGGATTTATGCAATTAATAAATAAACGTTTTAAATAAGATTATACCAGACAAGGAGTGTATAATTAGTCTGGAATACTAAAAGGTATTTCTAATTCAATAATTTTAATTTCAAGTCGGTTATATTCGATGCGACTTTAAACTGGAAAATTACCGGAAGTATACATACAAAGTACTTTATTATAGAAAGTTGTTTCGAATATTGACCCAATAACCGTGGAGGAAGAAGAAGAAGGTGATGAATACTAAATAAGTTACCCATTGCAAGTTTTTTAAAGCCCTGGGTTGCCATTAATTACAATAAAACAGAAATGTCATCATAAATTTAGCCATAGAACAGCAATGACGGAAATTCCAGTCATTCACAATTAATGGAGTAATCTTCTTTTTCCTGTCCTTAGGAATTTAATGAATGGTACCCCCCCCCCCAAATCAATGGTTCCTTTATTTTACACACTTGAATTCTAAGGAAACATCAAGGATTTTTCCCTATTAGGAAATAATGACCACTGATTACTTTAAGCAATATATTTAACTAAAGACTTTCAAATTTGGCAGAAACAGAAATAATTCTAGCATCAGATTGAGACAAAAGTTCTTTATAGTACAAATTATGTTGTCAATTTGAACATAAAATATTACGTATTGATTTAAATTGAAAGACAAAAATGCCATTAATTCGTTATTTTCTGAGTATATCTTAAAAATTAAGTTATTTTTTTATATAAAGTTTTTTTCTCACCTCTAAATTGAAGAAACAATTGGAAAAGGGGAATTCCAATATTTAAAGACAGCTTTTTAAAAAAAAGTACACATGTTTAAGGTTAAAATGTGGAATTATGCAGTAGTCAACAATAATAAAGTGACTATTGACTACTAAAGTGACTATTGACTACTAAAGTGACTACTTGTAGCCAATGTCCTAGGTTTTTGGTTCATAACTTATGACATAAATACAAATTCAGCTGAAATTATATACAAAATTAAACCAGATTTCTTTAACAAAAAAACTAAGAAAATCTGTTGTCTAAACAATTGTCAAATATACAAAATAATAATAAAAACTTCAATGATTTTTCCTATTAAGAAAAACAACGAATCATGCCACAACAAAAATGAATACATTTCTTCTCCAAGATATCACATGTAAGCAAAATACAAACAAAACATTTAAATAAA
>VCCN01007103.1:53274-82453 GCA_006491835.1 Architeuthis dux | reverse complement strand
ATGACATAAGTTCGCCATCAATGGTCTAATTTAATGCCCTATTTTGAATTATGCAATATTATCTTTCAGGCTAATAATATCCCTAGCTAAAGAGTCTTTTCATACCTAAAAGATCTAAAATCAAAGTCTCTTTTTTGTCTTTAAGTAAATGACTTTTGAGTTAAAGAGCCTAACCCGAGACTAAAATTGTAAACCTTGTGGCCTTAAAGTGAATGATCTAACCACCACGCTACCAGCCAAACATCCACCCACGTATCCGACTCGAAAGTTTTGCTGAGTCTCCGATTCGGATCAATGCAAATTGCTTTGGATTTTTGAAAATAGTCGAAGAGAAATATTCAGCGAGAAGACGGTTTTTGATTTCAGAGTTTTAAAATAGACGACGGATCCTGTGACTTTGTAGAAACAGAGGGAGTGAGAGACAGAGGGAGGTGGAGGCTGCTGGTGGGGGGGTAGGGAATGATGGGTCTTTCAGGGTCAGGGAGTACAAGTGCTTTTTTGGAACTTTGACAAATAATCAATAGCATTAATGTTGGAAATGAGAAAGATAGTTGAGAGGGAGAGGAGGAGGGAAAGAGTTGAGGGAGAGGAGGAGGGAAAGAGTTGAGTGAGAGGACGAGTAAGAAAGATAGAATTGAGAGAAGAGAAAGATAGAGTTGAGTGAGAGAGGAGGAGAGAAAGAGAAACAGTTGAATTAGAGAGAAGGGAAAGATAGAATTGAGTGGGAGAGAAAGAGAAAGATGATTGAGTGAGTGAGAGAGGAGAAGGGAAAGAGGAAAGAAAAAAAAGAGAAGAAATGAAAAGTAATAGATAGAAGAATGGACAGTGTTATTTTTGAAAAATAGAATTTTGACGAGAGAGAGAGAGAGAGAGAGAGAGAGAGAGAACACACCCCTGGGAATTCCATGGTTCAAATTTGCAATTTAATAAGAGAATAAGTCATTGAGGTATTTAAATAATACAGAAAGAAAAACAAAATTCTTTACAGTTGGAAATAGTGGCTTCTCCATTCCTAGCAAGACCCATGCAAATTCCATGGTGCATCTTTGCAATTTAGGAAGAGAACGCAAAGTCATTGAGGTATTTGAATAATGGAGAAAGAAAAAAAGAAACCATATTCTTTACAGTTGGAAATAGTGGCTTCTCCATTCCTAGCAGGACCCATGCAAATTCCATGGTGCATCTTTGCAATTTAGGAAGAGAACAGTCATTGAGATATTTAAATAATAAAGGAAAAAGAAACCCTATTCTTTACACTTTAGCAGGAATAGTAATAGTCTTGTTTATAGATTCTCAGATTAAGTATTTTCATTATTTCAAATGTATTAATCACTGCTACCCACAACACTGGTTTATTGCTGGGTTTAGGTTATTCATGTGTTCTGATATTATAGGTTGGTAGATGTCTGAGCTGGCTATAGGGTTCTCCCGACTGTTTGAATGAGAATCAGGACAGTATAGCTGTCTGCTGCTTTGATCACAGATCCTCATGACAGTACGGTTGTCTTGACTGTAAGCATAGATCCTCATGACAGAATGACTGTCTGCGACTGTAAGCACAGATCCTGCAGACACTCCGACAGAAGCAGATGTACACTGATTGTGGTGGTCTTCTGTCCCCTTGGAGGAGTAACTTTACAGTATGGCGGCCTGGGCACGTTTGAGCATAGATCAGCGTCACGATCCTGGACAAAAAAAAAAGTATACTTTTGTGTCTCCTGATTTGTTTTTAACCTGTAAGGTCCAGCCGTTCTATTCTTCTTCTTTTTTAATTTTTAATTTTTTTTTTATTATTACCCTAGTTATATTTATCATTAAATAAAAATATTACTTATTTTATTAAAAATCATCTAAATAGCAATATCTGATATCTAGATGCAACTATAGGTATATAGCAAAGCTATAGATGCTAGTGCATCTAAAAAAAACATTCCTTCCCAGCATGCCTCATTTCCCTAAAGAGAAAAAGAATGTGACATTCAGAGAATGTGCAAATTGACTAGCACAGAAGGAGAAGGTTAAAGCTCATTGTTAAAAAATATTCCTTCCCATATTTTGTTGACTGTAATTCTAATCACTTCAAAGCAGCACTTGGGCTACAATCGGCCGCTAGGGATGGGCAATAGTCTCCATTGAGTTTTGCTAAATCTACTTCCCTACCATCCCTGAAAAATAACAATGGCAGTTTGTACGTTGTAGATGACCCAGAAGAATTCTCACCAATTACACTTCAGGCTACAGCAGTCAAGCAGGAGTAATTGTTTGGTGCAATTGTAGATGTTTACTCAGCTTTGTTTAGTCTGGCACAAGGCCTCAGTTGTGGAACATCGAGTGAGGATTTGTTGTATTCCGTCTGAATACTGTAATTCACTGTTGTATACTGCCGTTCAATATGCAAGGGTTTAACGTAGGGATTATATTACGTTCACCAGGCCTAACACTAAATGTTCGTTCATTAGTAGGCCCTGTCGACTGGGGCTTAGAATACGCGGACTGCATCCCTTGCAGAGTGGGTAAGAACCCCCCAAACAGGGGCCACCTGTTCTTTCCTGAAAGTCACAAGACTCCATTTTTAAAAAAAAAAAAGAAAAGAATTTTAAACTGATTTCGGCATTAAATGACCCATCAAGGTTTGATATGCTACTAAACAAATCAATCAAAATCAAATCATTCCTTAGTTTGACACGCAGTCCAGCACAACTATAATAGTAAACAACTATCGGACAGTTTGCCCAAATGGATCAGTTTTCTGTAGAAAAAACAAGAGAAAACCTATCCCATACTAAAACGTACTCTGTGCACAAACACTGCACTGTTGTATGACATTGTTGAATATTTCACCTAAAATTGTTAGCATAAAAAAAGCTTGGCTCATTTTTTTCGCCCAGGAGTGTAGAGAAGCTTAGCTTGGTCTGGCACAAGGCCAAAATAGTAGGTCACCCGGAGAGGATCAAACTGGCTACACTATAGAGAGGTCAGTGAGATTAGCTTTGATAACCCTTGCTCTACGGAATACATATTCCAAAATGTAGCTTAGTCTGGCACAAGGCCCAAATAGATGTGTGCAACGTCACAAAAATTGAGGACAGGTCTGGTTAGTCACTCAATAGAAACTGTCATGTGCCCAACGTCTTTTGGCAGCATGCTGTGTTGGGGGTGATTATTTAAAAAATTTGAAGAAAAAGTGATCAATGAATAAGTTAATTCTCTCGCCTTTTGTTGGGCAATGATCACTAAAAAAGTCTGCATTTTTTAAAAAAAGCGTGAATGCTACCAGACATAAACTAAGTGACCAATTTAGCATAATCTTATATCACAAATTTTAAAAAAACAAAAAACATTTTTTGTAGACATAATAAGGAATAAATGTGCAAATTTTCAGCCCTCTAGCTCCATTGGTGCAGCCTGTATGTATGATACGTACATACACAGCCAGCTAGCCAGACCAAACTGAAGAAACCTATGTTGATGTCTACAGTTTTGGGTGACGGTTTGGGCGAATAGCTCCATTGATGCGGCCTGTACACGCGTTATGCATACAGTAAGTAGACCCCTACCACTTTTTAATAGAAAATTAATTGTCTTCTAAACCAAACATAGCAGGATTTTTGTTATTTCTAGTTGAACATTACACAATCAAAACGGATATTATCAGGTATTATTTTTGACCAAATTCTACAGCGTTGAAACTCTGTTGCCAAAAATATGAATTTTTCTATAAAAAAGTGGTAGGGGTGTTCTCATTTATGGGCGACACTGTACATAGCCAGCCAGCCAGACCAATTTGAAAACTGAAGAAACCTATGTTGATGGTTCTTAATAGTAGTTCAAATAATTCATGGAGTCAGAACAATACTTTCTCTTCCTACCCAATCTCTGTTCCTCTTCTACTGACCTGAATGGCTTACAATAAACAATTTATACCATACAGAAGGAATTTACTATTTACTTACCTGTTTCTTATCAGATTATGTAGGGCATATCTACTTACTTATAAGCATTTCCGCATAAATAACTAGAGCCTTATTATCAAGCTGCTATTTATTATAAACTACTTACTTACATGTGAAAACATTCATATTTGAATTTCTATGCAATTATTACCGTTACACTCCGGTCATTTTTACATTCTGTGACCATTAAGCAGTACTATCAGAAACAAAAGCTATTTTTTTAATTTATAGTAACACGCGTGGTACGATAAATAAAAAAAATAGGTTTTGTTTCTGATAGCCATTTCTGTGCGCGATTAAAATGCTGGCTACGAAAGTGCTGTAACTTAATGATTCATCTAAGAAATTTGGTCTACTTAAGACTATTATGTCTACTACTACTAGGTGTAAACAAACAATATGGCATTGATTTGATAAATCATTGTAGAATCTGAGTTCTACAATGATTTTTTGCAAAAGAGGGAAAAATCAATTATCCAGGTGCTCCATTTTATTTTGGGGGGATTGGGGGTATATATTGTGATGAAATGACCGCTATTAATAATACTTAACCCATTGACTGTGGAAGGTGGTAAAGAGTAATAGTTATCCATTGCAAGATAAAAGCCCTGATTCACAGATAGAACTGAGTTGCCATCAATCACAAAATAACGGAAATTTTATTGAGTTAGCCATTGAACTGCAATGACGGAAATTCCTGTCATTCGGGTTTTAGAATAACGTTTGGTTCAGTCCATGCTCCGAGAATCAATTGAGAAATAACCCTACATACTGGTGTAGCAATGCACAAGCACTTAAATAGTGCTCTCAATTATGACATCTGGTAGGAGACATAATTCTCAACAATTTATGGTTTTATTAAAAAGTCGAAAAGTCCATGGTTTCAAATGGTGGGTAGGAGATATTTTATCAGCAAAATATAAGTTTTAGCTTACTCTCGTTATGTATTAGAAACAAAGAAAAAAAAAGGTCACATTGTTTATTACATAGATGGCAGAGTATAAGATGCACTAAAAACAAAAAAGGATTCAAGTCTCATATACTTAAGATTATAAATTCTAGGTATCTCACATCTTGTACAGCAAGGTCTTAATGGGTTAATATGGCTTTTAATCAACCAACCTGTACATGGGTTTTAGAATAACGTTCAGTCCATGCTCTGAGAATCAGCTGAGAAATTACCTTACACACTGGTATAGCAATGCACAAGCACTTATATAGTGCTCTCAATTATGACATCTGGTAGGAGACATAATTCTCAACAATTTTCCCTGCCTTTTAAAACATTTTTTCTTATTTATTTATTTATTTATTTAATGGGCATGCCTCGAATCATTCAGGAATGTTATCAACACATTCAGATCATATTACTTGCACTTTAGGTTCCAGTGGTTCATGCGCTGGTTTCTCCTGGGCAGGGTTGCCAATTTAGATGTTGTTTTTTTTTAAAATTTTATTTTTTGAATTTGGGAGTGATTTCCAGATTCGAAAAAATTGAAAAAAAAAAACCCATCTAAATTGACAACACTGAAGTCCTGAGTGACAGGGGGGTTGTGGTTGTGGTGTATTTTTTGTTGCTTATTATTAATACCCACAACACTGGTTTAAATACTGTTGCTGGGTTTAGGTTATTTGTGTGTTCTGACATTTATATGTATCTATCGACGTATCCGGACTTCGACCATCCCTAACTGTTCATAGTAGAAACTTGAAATTTTGCACACACACTCCCCTCAATGAGTAGGGAAAATGCTTTTTTTGTTTTTTCACACACCCCCCCTAAATAGGTTTGTAGAGGGGCGATCAGTATTATATATCTATGTAGCCAGACTTTGCCTAGCTCTAATTGTTCATAGTAGAAACTTTAAATTTTGCACACACACTCACCTCAATGAGTAGGGAAAAAGTTATTTTTGTTCTTTGAAAATTCCTCTCCTAAATAGGTTTTTAGAGGGGTGTTCAAAATGAAATGTAAGTTTATGCTAAATTGGTCACTAGTTTGTGCCCGCTTGTTTTTGGAAAATTAGACCTTTTTTAGTGATCAGAGCCCAACTTTTTAATTGATCACCCCCAACACAGTATATATGGGTGGTAATAATTCATAATATCCCTTGGAATGCTAGTTATTATTATTATGAACGCTCTTTGTTCATGCTCTAAAAATGAGTTGTGAAATTACCCTACACTCTGGTGCAGCTATATCCAAGCGTTTAAATAATCTTCTCAATTATGACTTCCTGTAGGAAAGGTCACTCGTAATCAGAAGTTGATATATATATATATATATATATAAAGTGTGTGCAAAAATTTCCAGCCAAAAAAAAAAAACGGTTTCCAACTGTCTGCGTATCCAGTCTCTAGTTTTCAAAAAGGTGGGTTGGAAAACATTTGCATAGCATATATCTGTATAATACTAAAAGTCTGATTCTGTTTATCTGTCTGTGATCTCTAAGTAGCCACAAGTGAGCATTGTAGCTAGTGGCATTGAATTAAGTTTCCCAGAGGAGACCTTACGGCGCAATCGTAAACACTCTCCCATAGGGCTACTCAGTCAGCAGTGAGTAGCCATTGAGTGAGCTTGTGTACGTGTGGCCATCGCATTCGCAATGATTGAGCCTCCCTATTCTTCACATCTTGTGCAGGGTTTTTTTTGTGTTAAGTCATCACATCACCTAGGTCTGTCCACCTTTTGGCTATTGAAGAGGAGATTTCAGACCATAGACAAGATTAAGAAGATTATGACAAAGCAGTTGATGGTAATCCTGAAAGAAGACTTTGTTGATTGATTTGAAAAGTGGAAAGGATGATGGAATAAGTGTGTTAAATCACAAGGGAAGTATTTTGAAGGGAACTAAGTCACCATTGCCCTAGGTAGGCTATTGTTTTTGCACACACACTCCCCGCAATGAGTAGGGAAAATGACTTAATAATAATAGGTTTTTAGAGAGGAGTTCAATATGCAATGTAAGTTTGTGCTAAATTGGTCACTTATTCATTGATCACCCCTTTTTCCAACTTTTTAATTGATCACCCCCAACACAGCATATATGGGAGGCTGTGATTCATAATTTCCCTTGGAATGCTAGTTTTTAATATACTTAGGTCTGTCCATAAGGTATCCAGCCATTTTGAATATCTCGAGAACCAGTTGCTCAGCCTCAGTTAATGGATTTTAAGCACTTATGGGGACGTATCTGTGAGCAGACCTAAGTCTGTCGGGCGTAAGTCAATGTATGACTGTATACTATTCAGACTAATATTCTCATCTTAAAAAAGACATTTCTCATTGAAAAAAGGTTATTGCTTCAAATGGGTCATATTTTGATTATATTATCTTACTGTAAGACCCCACTTACATTGTTGACCCTATTGAAATATGCAACTACCAATGCCTCTAGCTTCAGCTGATATCATGCCCGGCTGGTACAGCTTATGGCCCCTATAAATACCACATGCAAAACGTCTTTCTTAACCCTAACCCTTGGTCCGTGCGTTAAAACCTTCCTTACTTCCTTTTTGCACTAGCCTCCTTCAGCCACATGGAAACCCTTTTACTACCTATTTTTACCAGCTCCTCCTTCAGCGACTAACTTCCTAAATGCTACTACTAGCTAGTGATACCCTTTGTCTTTCGTTACTGACACCAACAGAAGCCAACTCCGACGATTCATCAACGTGTCTGCATCAACTAGCCTCAACCGATAGCTTCGCTTTCCTTCTAAACCTGATACCCCTTTCAAATAATACTGTATCGATTAGCCAGTAATCGAATGTATTCCTGAATAAGCATTTCAGTACAAACCGCTTTGTCACCAAAAGTAACTCACCGAGACAAATCTCTCATTTCGCTTACTTCCCTGTTCTCTTCCTTCCGTTTCAATAATGCCATCTCTCTATACGTATAATTCCCTTCCGACGAATAAGCATTTCCTCCATGAAACCAAGATCTTCTTACTAACACAATCATTTCCTTTGTTCTCTCAATGTATGCCGCTATCATTTATACTTGTGACCTTTCTTTTATCAGACACATATCTGTTTATAATCTTCAATTTGTAAATCTACAAATGTACGCCTTTGTTCCTTTCTGTCTATATGGAATATGTCTCCTTTGTTCGTATACCCTGCAAACAAACAAACATGGTGGCTAAGCTTTCTCCTTAAGCTTCTCTCTGGACCTGCCAGCCAATCAGCATGCTCCATTTGTATCCCATGATTCTCCATGTGCGACACTGATTTCTCATCAATGGCTGCCAATTTCTTCTTTCCATCTCATGCATCAACAAGGACTCTCTTACCTTTTTATTAGGGCAAACCTTTGTTACTAAAACTTATATTACTATTGAAAAAACAACATTTCTCATTAAAAAAGGTTAATCCATCAAATGGGTCATATTTTGATTAGATATTTACCTTTCTATTCAAAAAACATTTCTCGTCAAACCCCATAGAAGAATCCATTCCTTTAAGATGTTTGAGTTTTGTTCAACTTTCAAGTAAATCTCTCAAATCTGTTTTTTTCTTTTCCAGGGAAATAAAGGTGGCGTATGTATTCGTTTTGACCTGAATGGCATCAACATCTGTATTATAAATTCACATTTGGCAGCACATCAAGACCAAACGCCCGAACGTATTATTGTAAGTTTTCTACATTTCGACCCTTCACTATTCATTTTCATTTTTTTCTTGTTTGAAATGCAAATGTTCAAAATTTTAATTACAGTATTTAAATGTCTGCATAAAATGAACTCTGTGCTCTTCTTGTTGTTTGTGTTGTAAACACAATGTTTCGGATGATCCATTCTTCAGCCTTCTTCAGGTTTAAAATCTGAGTGTGATGGGGTAAACAGAAGTTTTTATTTTTAAGGGGGCAACCCTTATAACTCAGGGCCCGAGTTCAAGGAGTTCAATCGTTGGAAGAACCATTTGAATATTAAGGACCCCCTCTCAAAATTATAGAAAATATCTTTACAGTTGTGTTAACAACACAAACGACAAGGAGTTCAATCATCAAAATAACTATTAGAATGTTAATGACCCTTCTCAAAACTATCGTTAATAAAGATACATTCCATTGTCTGACTAATGCATTTAGTCAACATTTTGATGTGAGCTGCCTCTTTGATTTTTCTCTGCTTCCAACTTCGTTCTCTGTCAATAATCTGGACTTCCTCCCAAAGAGGAAGATGATCGCCATTCTTTCTCCAGATGTGGTCGGCCATAGCAGATTTATCTATCTTGCACCTGATTATGGCCTTGTGTTCATCAAGTCTGACCTTGAGGGGGTGTCCCGTTTCTCCGGTTTAGACAAATACCACTTTTACAGGGGATGACGTAAACACAGTTGTTCACCAGTTTGGGGTCCCGAGTAGGGGCAACCTTACTTAGCAGACATCTGAGTTTTGCATCTTATTCTAGTTAATAAAGATGCATTCCAGGTAATAAATTACTAAAACAAAATTGCAGATGTATATGTATGCGAGTGTAATGATGAAATCTTAGTAATCAACATTAGTGGAATACAGTAGTCCCCTTTTATAATGCGTGTCGGAGTCCAAGAAAGACAACTGCATTATAACTGAAGTGTAGATAAGTCCAATTACGAGCACCAAAGCAAGTTCACCGGTGAACGGAAGTGTTGTTTTCATCACAAAATCAAAGAATGTATCTGTAGAACACCATGTAATTATATGTTAATTGATTGCAAATTGAAGACATTTTATATTTCAGTCATTATGAACTCTGTGCTCTTATTAACATCCGATATTTAGAACTTGTCTTTATGAATATAAACTGATGGGCGCAGGAGTTTCAGCTATATAGCACCCAGACTTTGGAATCAATTACCCTATGATATCCAGAACATACATACATTAGCAAGCTTTAAATCAAAAATAAAAACTTTCTTGTTTCGAGACTTTCATAATTATATGAACTCTGTAAATAAATACACTTCGTAACTCTAGCTCCTGCCCTGTGTTTTTATGTAAAAAAAAACATTGACAAGTTGCACTTTCTTCTTACTCTTCTTTAATAGGCCTTTTACTGCAATTGATTGCACATGTTTTCAAGCGCTTTTGTCCAGTGGGGACTTGAGTATTGACGTTTCTGAGAAAGGGCACTTTCTATAAATGCATTTATTATTATTATTATTAAATATGTTGTGTTGTTGTTGCAAAAACTCTGCAAAACTAAACTCGATGAAGAGGATCTATAAAAAAAAGGCAGACTATTTTGCAACAAGAAAGCGTCACTAAAAAATGAATGAAAACCAGTTTATATATAATTACGATGCAGGGGAGGTAACAGTAAAAATATTCCTGGATCCACCCCAAAATTTAATAAAATCTTTCCGTGGTCCATTGCCCACACTTCTACAAAAACAGCATTGAAATATATCGAGAACTTTTGGAGATATTGTGTGGACAGACAGACATGAGTGATTACATATATATGTCTTGGTTGCATCTTAACAAGACATTAAATGTTTAGAAAAAAGAATCAACCTTTATAGCTAGAGAACCACAGCATTGATCTCCACATACAATTGACACCATGAGAGAGAGACATGTTAATTTTAGACCAAGATGTGCATTGTAAAATATACATTCGTGCCAAAAAACGATTGTGAAATAGAGAAGTGAATGTGTACACTTCAGAGCTCCTGCCTGAAATTAGCTCATGTGGTAGAGCAGTATAAGGCTGCTTCCAAGGTGGACGTGAATTCTATCCCCACATGACACTTTTTTCTTTATTTATTTATACGATTTAGGCCGCTCGTTTCGCAATCACTCACACCAGTGCCGAGCAAATATAGGTTCCCGGTTAATGAATGTCTTTATAATTATCAAAGATCTCTCTTTAAATAGCACTTTATTTTAAAAATTTAAAATGTCCCCTTTCTACATCAAGGTATAGTTCGAATAGTTAAGACTAGACTTGAGTTGTAATTTTCTTGATACTTTGAGTTTAATGTTCATGTAATGAAATACACTCTGGTTGGGTGTTCGTGTGTTTGTTTGCTAAGAAGGAGGGAGGATAGAGAGGGGTGACGTTTTGGGGAATGGTAGTGATACCTGACCAAAACGCTGTATCATATTCCCGGGGCTAGAAAATAGGTCAAACGGCCGACGAAGAACAAAAGAAAATGCGTTCAACCAACCAGAGTGGTTTAAGGATGGCCGGGATTTTCAAATCGGGTGGGAGTTTAGAGTTAGTCAGCGTCCGACAGAAAAAGCAACAGGTTAACAAGTGAGGAAGGAGGGAGGGAGTAGAAGGAGGAAACCAGGCTCCTTGATTTTTGAACTGCTACAATCACTGTCCGTCCTTCATTACAGAAACTTGTTAGAATTTTTAACAGAAAATCAGAATTCAATACCTCAAAGTGATCCGCGAACCGGCATGGAATCGAAGCTATCGACAGGAATAAAACGAACCCATATTTCAATTGAAAATAATGAATTTTGTTGTCTTTTCATCCAACCACGTGGGAGAGCCTTTTCTCCGATATGGACAAAATGTATATTTTTCCCTCCACAGAATGTTCGCTCCCGTAAATGTACAGCTCTGGAATGAGACGTCTCCCTCACATTGGCGAGAAGAAATACAATCAGCATTCTTCTACATTCACTTACAGAATAAATTTTGAGTCTGATAAGCAAAGAGCTATGGGATGATGTACAGTTGACAGAACATTTGAAAATAGGGATCATTAGTGGTTCTTAGTGGCTTGTTAAACAAATAATGTGGATATGTTTACTTTTTTTTGTTCTATTTTATCTTGCAGGATCATAACAGTATTCTTGAAGACCAAAAATTTCGCGATGACGACGTTGACAATATTCTTGACCATGAGTAAGTAATTTTTAAACTTTCATCTTTTGTACAGAATATTTTCAAAATAAGTTCTTCTTAACTGCCAAAATTCCTCCCTTTGGTTAAGAAACAAAAAGCAGAATTATGTTTTCACATACTCCAAACTCATGTTTTTTGTCCATAGTGCTTTTATTGGTAAGGTTCATGTTATGTTTATATGTATGTTAAATCAATCAGTAATGTACGTATATGTTAAATCAATAAACATGCCGAAGCAAGCTCCCAGCAACCCCCATTCTGGTTCCAGAAAACACGGACCGGAAGTGGGAATGGGGAAGGCTCAGTTCATACCAGGCAAACAGCCCTGTCACACGTGTTATCTTGTTCCGTCTTCTGTTCTTAACACACTTAAACACGGTTACGAATCAAACCCATTCTAATCTCACAGCTAGAACAGAAAGATTAACAAAGCGAACAGGCACTAAACACAAGAACGTTACAGTTCAGTAGTCAGAACTATCCATTCAGAAAAAATATTAAAAGTATAAAGGTCCCAGCAGAAAATGGTTGAAATAGAGAGAGAGTGCACAAGAGAGAATGATAGAGAGATGAGCCAGAGAGTGTTTTTTCTCTCATAACCGATATAATATGGTATGCTGAAATACCAGAGTGTCAATTAGCTGCTTATTAGGACAGTTAACTCTTTTGTTTGTCCAAAACATAAAATTCTTAAAAACCTTATATATTTTCAGTAATTAGATGCCCAAGAACCTGTATAACAATTTTCATTCTAATCAGTTCATCAGTTCCAAAGTTCAATATTTTTAGCATGTTGACATATGGTTATTTACATATAAAATGTAAACAAACAATCAGATCAACTGTAACTCACCATTCTTCAATTCCTAGGGTTTTGTCAACATTATAGCCAAATTTCTGCAAAATTGGTCACAATTTGAGAAATTTTCCCAATTGTAAACAAAAACAATGTTTTTGCTTATAAAATGTAAACAAACAATCGGATCGGTCATAACTCACCAACCCCCAGCTAGAATATCTCCACAAGCCTACATACAAAATTGAAATATATTAAGGAATAACAAAGTTATCCAATTGAGAAAATGACAAACAATCAGATCAACTGTAACTGGCAGCTTTTTTCCCCGCTGGGGACAAAAACACCTCTCTGTGAAATTTACTCACAAAACAGAAGGTAATAGAAAACAAATGTTATAGGAAGAATCATTGCCAGACCGTAAGCTATATTCAACCGACCTAATGATTAGTATCATTTTATGATTAGTATCATTTTATTACTAGTTTCTTTCCATAAACCAAAACTATCAACATAGGTTTCTTCAGTTTTTAAGTGATTCTGGATGGATGGCTATCTATGTATGTATATATGTATCAAGCAAGAAATTTAGTCAACCATACAACAATGACTATTTTTAAATCAATGTTCCACTTCAGTATTAGAAAGCGTCAACCAAATCTGTCAACATAGCCATCCATCCAGAATCACTTAAAAACTGAAGAAACCTATGTTGATAGTTTTGGTTGACGCTTTCTAATACTGAAGTGGAACATTGATTTAAAAATAGTCATTGTTGTATGGTTGACTGAATTTCTTGCTTGATACATATATACATACATAGATAGGTTTTTAAGTGATTCTGGATGGATGGCTATCTATATGTGTATCATGCATACAGGCTGCACCAATGGAGCTAGAGGGATACAAATTTAAACATTTACATAAGTTTTTTAGGGGTGTTCAATTTACAATGTATGTTTATGCTAAATTGGTCCCTTAGTTTGTGTCCAGCAGTGTTCACACTTGTTTTTTTTTTAACTTCAAACTTTTTTAGGGATCACCACCCAACAAAAGATGAGAGAAATAACTTTTCATTGGTCATCCATTTTTCCAATTGTTAATTGATCATCCCCAACACGGCATGCTGCCAAAAGACGTTGGTCACGTGACAGTTTCTATTGAGTTCTGACATTCATATGTATCTATGTATCTGGACTTCGCCCAGCTCAAACAGTTCATAGTAAAAAAAACTTAGAATTTTGCACACACACTCCCCTCAATGAGTAGGGAGAATGTTTTTTTTTATTTTTTAAGAATTCTTCTTCAAAATAAGTTTTCAGTGAGGTGTTCAATTTACAATGTAAGTTTATGCTAAATTGGTCCCTTAGTTTGTGCCCGGATGGTTTTTTGAAAATTCAGACTTTTTAATGATCATAGCCCAACAAAAGGCTAGGGAAGTAACTTATTCATTGGTCACCACTTTTTCCAACTTTTTAATTGATTGCCCCCAACACAGCATATATGGGTGGCGGTGATTCATAATTTTCCTTGGAATGCTAGTTATTATTGTTATTTGAACTTAAAATAATAATGTTAAAAACAGTATTTTAAAATGTCTCCTTTGTCGTGTAAACTTGAATTACTGAACAAAAGAGAAGTAACTTATTCATTGGTCACCCCTTTTTCCAACCTTTTAATTGATCAACCCCAATGTGGCATGCTGTCTAAATACATTTGTCACGTGTTGGTTTCTATTGAGTGATTAACCATACCTGGTTATTTTTGTTGTTTTTTTTAAAATCATGAATTTATGGTTCAAACCATACTGGCAGTATTTTCATCAAGGTAACTTAATTTTACCACTAGCATATATGGGTGGTGGTGATTCATAATTTCCCTTGGAATGCTAGTTTTACTTTTATTTCTTTTGTAGCTATGTTTTATGGATGGGTGATTTAAACTTCCGTATTGACGAACTTTCACGGGAAGAAGTATTAACACGAATAGAGAAAAAAGAATATGACTGTCTCCTCAAATATGATCAGGTAAGCACCCTAGGGTTTCATTTGTCCGAGTTGAAAAAAAATTGAAAAATTCACCTAATGGTCAAAGGGAGATAAATTCAATCAGAAGTTATTTCCCTTTAAATTGACATTCTTTTTTTCTTTGCATGAATTTAAGAGTTAAAATTTGAGCAAGGGTTTCATGCGCCCGTGGCGAGACTTAAAATCTACACCCCTAGTTGTATTCTAACGACTATTATTTTCAGTTTGGAGTGCACCCCTCCCTAGGACCTTTGCACTCTAGGTAAGCACTGTCAGTGGTGTAGCTAGAGAAGGGGGGATCCTTGAGGGGGCCCCCTACAACATTTGGTGAGATTTGATAAAAAAGGAAAATTTCCAAATAGACATGCACTATCACTTAATAGATGAAAAACAACTCCAAAGGCTGAATTATTATTTATGCAATTCCTGTATATACAAATCTATCCTTTATCCTTGTTATTGTATAATGTTAGTAGAAATGCAGTAGACGAACTATAATTTATTGCTTTCAAATGGTCCCCTCCTGGCTACGTCTCAATCTCGTCCATGGTCTGAAATGTCCCCTCTTTCAATCGCGATTTTAGGCAGAAGTGACAGAGAGACTGGTCTGTATAGAGGAGGGCTGACTTAAACTAAAGAGTGTGTGGTATGAATTCTTGCGAAAGATGGTTTCACAGATGGCTATAAAAGACAAAACGCTCCTAAACACAATAAGATAGGAGTAGCAGCTGCTTCCTAGGTAATTGGCGAATTAGATTGGTCCTTTAAATATTCAAACGAAGACCTATAAACTGGTGATAGGGCATTTTCCCTGTCTGGACATTTGCCTCCGGGCCACTTATAAACAAACCACTGTCTCTCTCACGCGCTATACTGAAAAGAGTCGTATTTAGGGTTTCTGATAAAATTACCCTTTATAGTCTTCTATTTTAGTAACTTTACATAGGCTTTCGTGAGTTTTATCGACTTGAAATTACCGATACATTCATACATAAGGGAGTCTTATTTGTAGTTACACATTTTTAAAAATTTAGTCTTCTATTTTAGTAACTGTACATAAGCTTAGTATGATGATACTATTCTATTAGTAACCTTTTTGGTGAGTTTTATCGGCCTTATACTGTGATTTGCCGAGTCTAGGGGATTTGCCGGACGAAGTTCAAACTGGATAGAGAGAGATAAAAATAATATAATGATGGGAGTCTTTTGGGGATTTGCCGGACGAAGTTCAAGCTGGATAGAGAGAGATAAAAATAATATAATGATGTCTTTTTTAGGGTTTCTGATTAAATCACACCTTTTTTAAAGATATATTCTTTTTTCTATTTTTAGTAACTATGCATAGATTTCGTGAGTTTTATCGACATTATCCTGCGATTTGTCGAGAGAGATGCACACACACATTTATAAAATCTGCGACACGACGACACCCCACGATTACATTTTTAAAAAACTATTCTTAAGCTTTTTCTTGTTTTTGCTAGGAAGAAAAAAGCTGAAAAGACCCCCCCCCCAATTTTGGAATATTTTATATATATATATATATAGGTGTAATTTAATCAGAAGACTCCCTAGTTTTGGGTATATTATTTATCTCCGTTCGGTAAATCGTGTCATTATAAACCCGGACAATTATTTAAGTTGCTATTTATTTTATTAAATCTAATTACAAAGGATATAATTTAGGGTCAGGGTTAGTAGTCTCTAGGGTTAGGGTTGCAATTAACAACAATAAAAGAAATATTTTTTTCGGTAAAGATTTACGTGTCAGGAGTTGCGAATGTTTTTTTTCTTTCATTTTTAGGTGCTTTTAATCCGACCATCTGGAAATTTGTTAGTTTTTCGAAAAAATGTTTTTTTCAGGTTTTACGAGTGGGGGTTCTATTTACAATGTAACTATAAATATTAAACTTTCCAGTTTTGCAGTGGTTTTGAACAAAAAAAAAAATTAGCAAATATTTGGTTAAAATTTGCTTAATGACCGGGACGCAAAGGACCGGGACGCAGTTGTCCAGGACGCAAATCACCTCTCACCCTACAAACCATAACAAAAAGCAATGCCAATATCTGATTTTTGCGAAGTACAATATTTAAAATATATAGCCCATGTAACAAGACTACCTAATTTTTCCATTCAGAAACAATTGCTATTTGCCAATGAAAGAAAGAAATTCTCTCTAAATCCATGGCTAAAAAATGAGATAATGGGTTTATCTACCATGCAGATACAGAAGAAAATGAGAAATAAAAAGTTTGTTCGTTTTTGTTGATATGCCAACATTATCAGCATATATAAAGATACTCTAAAAAGGCACAAAGTGTGGTTAAATTAGGGAATATGATGTTGATGGGTAATGCAATGTTTTTCCCAAAAGCCCTGCACAAGATGTGGAGAATGTCCGACTGAGTAACCCTACGGGAGAGTGTCTGTTCATGCATGCACAGTAAAGCCCCCTCTGGTGTGTTAGTTACATCAAGGCTGCGCAACTGTTTCTTGAGATATTCAAGATGGCTGAATACTTTCCAGACAAACCTTGTACGTAATCTTTATTTATTAATAATCACTGCTACCCACAGCAGACCGGTTTAATCACTGTTGCTGGGTTTAGGTTATTCATGTGTTCTCACATTTATATGTATCTATGTATCCGGACTTCGCCCAGCCCTAACCGTTCATAGTAGAAACTTGAAATTTTGCACACACACTCCCTTCAATGAGGGAAAATGTTTTTTTTTGTTTTTTGAAAATTCCCCTCCTGAAAAGGTTTTTAGTGATTGTCACAGCACGTATACATTCAAGCATGTGCGCCTATCGTGGTATATCGAGGGTTACGGTCAAACAACAAATTATACACCTGAGACGAGAAAAATGGATTAAAAATGATATTAAAATAAATATTTTGCACAGAATAAACAAACTGGGTAACAAAATTTTGGTGGGCAATAATTGTAGTTTTATCAAACAATAAAACCAGGGATAGAAAATAGTCCGATTGACCACCGAGGGAAAACTCTGGGGAGAGAAAATAGTCTTTATTTGAGGAAAATCAAATAGTGAGCTTTCAAAATGTTCAAATGGTTTAAAAATGTTGATTTTGGTCCACAACCTTTCGGAAAGGCAAAAGAAAGAAGAGCCTTTATCTGCTCGAAGATAAGATGATCGTGTCTCCCGGTCATCACCGGTTAAAAACACTGCGTCAGTCTGGCTAGGCTGTGAGCAGCAAACTTTTGTGTCTCCGTCCTACTCCACCGCTCTGGCGCTACTACTGTACTGTCTCTGTCTTCCTCCTCTTTAAATCTTCCTAAAATCTTTCCTTTGTCTTCCGCGCGCCAATTCTTTAACACTCGGACAGACGAGATTCTCTGTTTACATTTTGTCGTTCCTCAGGGGACCTAACTCAGATGGATCCAAGAGTTATCTCCCTTCTGTTCTCTTACAGTGGGTTCAATTTGCAATGTAAGTTTATGCTAAATTGGTCCCTTAGTTTATTCAACCTTCAGCAGCATTCAAACTTGATTTTTGAAAATTTGGACTTTTTAGTGATCCCAGACCCAAAAAGTTAAGAAAGGTAACTTACTAAATAATCACCACTTTTTCCAATTTTTTAATTGATCACCCCCACGTTGGTCATGGTGACTTAGGTGACTAACCAGACTACCACCCCCATTTTAGAGTATATATTTCATCTGCACCACCTGTAAAAGTTGGTAAAAAATTATGTTTTAATACAATAAACTATGAAAATGAAAATTATTTTCAATTTCAGTGTTCTGGACGTTATAAATGTTAAAATTCTAAAACTTCAAAAAACTTTTTTTTTAAAAGCCTTAAAATTTTAAAATCAACGTTTTTATGAACGTAGTTCCGTCTTGTGTATATCTTCTGATACACATGTTACGGCTGTTTAGGCCATTTTCAACATCTCAAAATATGTTTTAATAAAAAATTTTATGTGTCCAACGTATCTCTATAAGACACTTTTTGGCCATTTGGTCGACTGGTCCCTAATATGTTAAATATCAATTTTCTCAGCCGTATTATGTTGGATTGATGTAAAACTTGGTCCAGAACTTTGGGTGGATTATCCTCATCTTTCTTTACCTCCTCTCCCTGACATTATAACCAAAACTAGTAATGTTAAATATCCATTTTCTCATCCATATTGTGTTGGATTGTTAATTAAGCTTTTATTTTATAGTGAAAATATAATTGTACAAAAATATCTAAAAGGATTCGATTAATTAAGATAAATTTACAGCTCTACTGTTAGATCAGTTTTCAGACGTTCAACTTTATAGTAGGAGGTATAGATTTGTATTCTTGCCCCTTGACTCTCCTCATCACTCCTTGTCATTCAATGCCCGCCCTACTGGCTTCTGCCTTACAGTGGCCCCTTGAGACTTTTAGTACACTCTAGGGGGTGGTAGCATCCAGTTTGGGAATCATTGATTTACTGTATGTATCTTGATATAAACATTTATCTGATTACTAAATATAGGTAACCTTGAATAGTGTGGTTAATTTGTATATAAAAATACTTGAACAAATTTGTCCATACTGTTCAAAACCACACTATTCAAGGTCTTATTATGATTTAATGTGTTTTTATTTTCAGTTTATACTTAGTTACATTAATTTATAAAGCGATACCTTAACCGTACTACATCAAAACCCACAATAATCAAGGTCTTATTATAATTTAATGTATTTTTGTTTTCAGTTTATACTTAGTTACATTAATTTGTAAAGCAATACCTTAACCGTACTACATCAAAACCCACAATAATCAAGGTCTTATTATAATTTAATGTGTTTTTATTTTCAGTTTATACTTAGTTACATTAATTTGTACAGCAATACCTTAACCGTACTACATCAAAACCCACACTAATCAAAACCGCACTGTTCAAGGTCTTATTATGATTTAATGTTGTTTGTTTTCAGCTTATACTCAGTTACATTAATTTATACAGCAAAACCGCAATGTTCAAGGTATTGCTGTATCTGTTTTTGTAAATTAAAAAAAAAAGTATAAACTATAAAAATCTTAATTCCTTGTCTCTTTTTTTCATACCACCATTCGTTCCTATATTCCAGCTCAACAGCACAAGACGCCAGGGCCTGGCTTTTGTAGATTTCCAAGAAGGTCCCATCAATTTTCCTCCTACATATAAATTCGATGTTGGCACAAATGTCTACGATACCAGGTCAGTGTTATTTAGCTGTTCGTGTTTTTATATATGCAACATGAGTGAAATCTTTAATCACCAAAGCTGAATTATAATTAATTCTGCAAAGTAGGACGACTTAACCGTCAAAAATGGATTGCATCATAAGGACTGATTTGACCGATCACCGCTACATTTTTTCTTACTTTTTCTTAATTTTTGATTGCTATTTACATTCATCCAAATTTTTAGTTTGTTTAATCACAATTTCAGTAAGGCTGGCACCGGCAGTGTTATTGTTTTGGTTTTAGTAAAAAAAAGCGATTGATTTATTTTATTATTTAATTTTTATTTAGACAAAGTATTGTAAACCATTTCTATTAATTTTTAACTACTATTTACCTTCATCTTAACTTTTAGTTGTTTTTTTTAATTACAATTCAATTTGGTTTTAGTAAAAAAGCTATTATTATTCGTTAAACCATTTTATTCAGTGATTTTTTTTTTAAATACTAAAAATTAAGATGAGGTTAAATAGCAGACAAAAATTAATAAAAATGGTTCATAATACTTGATTTAATAAAAAAAATAAAATAAAATAATCGTTTTTTTACTAAAACTCAAACAGTCATTGCCATGCCAGCTTTGTATGAAAGAAAATAAATGTTAGCTTTGATTGGTCAAATCAGTCCTTATAATGCAATGCAGTTCTGACAGTTAAGTCGTCCAACTTTGCCATTAATTCTCTAAAAAAAATTTATTATAACTAAATCAACGGATAATGACTGCCCAAATTATTTTTATTCTCAAAAGTAAAAAATACATACAGTATCGCCCATATCTCTCAATCAAAAATAAAATTCATTTTGGAGATATCGTGTGGACAAACAGACACAGACAAGAATGGATACAGTATCGCCCATAAATAAGTACACCCCTACCACTTTTATTTTATAGAAAGTTAATTGTCTTCTAAACCAAACATAGCAGGATTTTATTATTTCTAGTGGAACATTACACAATCAAAATGAATATTATCAGGTATTATTTATGACTAAACTCTACAGCATTGAAACTTTTCGGCTTCTTTTTGGACACTATAATAAGGCAATTGTTTGTTTTATATGGGTAAATTTGAGAAATAAGGGGAAATTACTCCCACTGGTGAATTGAAACAGATTGCTTGTAGTCTACATCTGTCCACCAATATATTAATTCCAAAATATGAGGTAAATGATGTGCATTCTAAAAAATAAAAATAAGGGTAACAAATTACAAAAGTTCATCTATTGACAACAATAAATTGTTTACAGCAGATGATAGTGTCTAATCCAGTGGTTCCCAACCTTTTCATGGCCATTTCCCACTTTTAGTCAATGATTACTTGATTCCTCCCCTTTACTTCAAAATCAATTCTGCGAAGCAAACATTGCAGTCGTTGACAAAAATTAAAATTTTTTTATTGAAGTTAATGAAACCAATTAAACACAATGACAAAAGGTTAACACTATAATTAAATTTAAAATAATTTTAATAAACAACACTGGTAAGCAAAATTCAGACCTTTGGTTGCTCAGTTATACTCCATCTTGCATCACACATGCCCCACAACCCTTAAGCCAAAACCATTCACCACTTAAGTGTTGTCTAGAAGTCTATTTAAAACATGTTTCAAAAGTTTTGTATGTGATCTTGTAGAGCTGACAGTCTTCCCAAATTTGAAAATTGTGTTTCAGGGCATATCAGCTACTGAAATTAAGTGTTGTCTAGAAGTCTATTTAAAATATGTTTCAAAAGTTTTGTATGTGATCTTGTTGAGCTGACTGTCTTCCCAAATTTGAAAATTGTGTTTCAGGGCATATCAGTTACTGAAATTAAGTGTTGTCTAGCAGTCTATTAAAAACATGTTTCAAAAGTTTTGTATGTGATCTTGTTGAGCTGACTGTCTTCACAAATTTGAAAATTGTACACATCCACCACTACCCTTATGCCAAAAACATTCACCATGACTTTTATTTTTACCTAATAGCCTTATGCCCCCTATTGGACTATCTAAATTCATCCCTTGGGGGGAATTCCATCCTGGTTGGGAACCACTGGTCTAATCCAATAAATGAAATTCATAAACAAATTATCACCAAATATTTGATGAGAAACAACTCTTCTAGATATGTGTTCCGTAAGGCATTCAACGTGTCATGATTGTTTCAGGTTAGATACTGTCAACCATAATTGTCACCAAAACTGTTAACATCAGTTTCTTCAGTTTTGAAGTCGGTCTTGCTGGCTGGCTGGCTTGCTATGTATGTATCACTCGTACAGGCTGCACCAATGGTGCGAGAGGGCTGAAAATTTCAACATTTACTTACTTTGAAATGGTTCTTCGGATGGTTGAACTCCTTCTTGTTATTTGTGTTATAAACACGACGTTTCGGCCGATCCATTCTTCGGCCTTCTTCAGGTGTAAAATCCAAGTGTGTCTCAACAAATCCACACCCGACAGAACAAAGACAAAGAAACACCAGGGCCATGCGATATAAGGGCTACCCCACTTTAAGCATAATTTCTGTTTCACCCATCAGTTATCTGCCCGCATTGTAGCTATTGGTATTGAAATTCATAATTCGGAAAACTACTTGACCGAGCTGAACCAAACTTGGCTGGGATACAGAGTATCATGCAAGAATCTCACATTTAAATCTTTAGGCTGATCCGTGCGCAGTTAATTCCAATACATCGTGGCTATTTGTCCACACCAAATATCTCCCAAGATTTTCGATGAATTTCAATGAAATTTTGTGGAAGAGTGGACCATGGGCTAAGAAGGAGGCGATTCAATTTTTTGGGTCGATCTATGTACAGCTTCTTGCATTGTAGCCAGAGGTATTGAATTAAACTTTCCCTAAAAAAATGTTTGATCTCGTTTTTGGTCATCTGCAGGAACTAGCTGAAAATCTTCCTCAAGGGCAGGGTTTTCAGCTAGTATATTTACAAAACTAAAGTTTAATAAAATATAACTTCAAAATATACTTACAAGACTAGGAGTCTAATAAAATATAACTTGAAATTTCAAAATATACTTACAAGACTAGGAGTCTAATAAAATATAACTTGAAATTTCAAAATATACTTACAAAACTAGGAGTCTAATAAAATATAACTTGAAATTTCAAAATATACTTACAAAACTAGGAGTTTAATAAAACATAACTTGTAATAGGTTAGCCATCAGGCCTATAATAATAAATGTAGTATTTTAAAATCTATGTTATTTTTTTCAGTGAAAAACAACGTGTTCCAGCTTGGTGCGACCGGATATTATGGCTCGTCCACGACGACAGTTTTGACGGTATTCCTCTCGAAGTCAAACAGCTTCACTATCGTCATCATCCTGAATATAAGATTAGCGACCATCGCCCAGTCACGACCCTATTTGAGGTGAAGGTAAGAGACCGACAAGTCGCACGTCCATGGAGTTCTTTCCTTAGCAGTCGATTAACTGGTATTAGCAGAAGTGGCCACACCAGCAACAGTTAACGAATTTTGATTTTTAATTACTTACTAATTATCAATGAATTATTTTTTGGTACAAAATCAAGACCTTCACCTGTTTACATCATATTTTTTTTTATTCATCTTCACGTTGGGTTCATGCCTTTCCCGGAGAGATCAGTGCAAAAGGGATCCGCAAAGTCATTATTAACTATTAAGTTCATATAAAACAAATTTTAAAAAAATTAAATCAAGGGAATAACTTCCGATCAAAGTTATTTCCCTTAGATAAATTTTTTTTCTTTTTTTTTTTCTTTTTTAAAAATTCAATTCACAAAAGATTTCCATTCTTGAAAAAATCCTATTCATTGAAGAGTTCCACTGTGTTTAAGAAGGGTATGAAGTGGTTCATGAATTCAAGGATTAATTTTTTACTAGTATTTTATTAGGTGAAGCATTGTCAACCATTATTAATTTTTTTTAAATTTAAATTTTTGACTAGTATTAGAAACCATCAACCAAAACTGTCAACATAGGTTTCTTCAGTTTTTAAGCTGGTCTGGCTGGCTGGCTGGCTGGCTGTATATGTATGTATGTATCCCGTGTACAGGTCGCACCAATGGAGCTAGAGGGCTTAAAATTTAAACATTTAAACATTTATGCTAAATTGATCCCTTAATTTGTGTCTGGCAGCATTCACACTTGTTTTTTTTTGGAAAATTCAGACTTTCTTTTAGTGATCATTGCCCAACAAGAGGCAAGAGAAGTAACTTATTCATTAATCCCCCTATTTCCAATTTTTTAATTGCTCACCCCCAACACCGCATGCTGCCAAAAGACATTGGTCACATGACGGTTTCTATTGAGTGACTAACCAGACCTGTTTTCTTTGCCACTTTGCACCTCCGTGAGAAAGGCATGATCCTAACTCTCCCTGCACTCTGTCCATTTGCCAGCCATCTTGACCATTGTTTTGTCACTAGAGAAGAGTGAATGAGTGAGTACAAGAACAATCCACTTTACCTGTTCAGGCAGTGGTAGAAAAAATACTGACAATGGATAGGACAGCTATCGACATATGGAAGCTGTTCATCTTCTTTTAGTTATCTTTATAAATGATTACCCGTTTTATTCATCCAGCCCTTAAGCATTTGACTGAGCCTAAACACGAGACCCTTTCTGTGTTCAAACTATCTACAGTGTTTTTTTTTTTTATCAAAAATGATTTATGATTTTCCATATTTTTGATTATTTAAATATTTTAAACCTGTTCGTAAAACAATTATCTTTTATGGTATATTTTCATTAAATAGGGTATTGTGAACGATTGTTATTAATTCTTGACAATTATTTACCTCCATCTTAATTTTTCAGTTGCTTTTTAATCACAACATGACTCAGGTTATCGATCTACAGTTGTGAATAAACAGTATGGATTGTAAATAAAGAATAGTCTCTCTGTGAGACTTGAACTCGTATCCCTTTTGCCTAGGGAAGTCTGGTAAACACCAAACTGCTCTTAACTGTCTGAGTTACTAGAATTCTATAGCTTGGCAGAAAATCAAAATGGCCACAAAGACGTGAGTCTGAATCTAACCTATTTCTAATCTGTGTTAATTCACTCCTTGATGTATATAGATGACCTTTTGTGTTCAAAGCAACTAAAAATTAAAGATGAAGGTAAATAGGAGTCAAAAATGAATAATAATGGTTTACAATACTTCATTCAATAATTAATAATAGATAACTGATATTTTGATTATTTAAATACAGTGGAATCTGCTTAATAGAACCATTGGTTATTAGGACCAGCTGTACAATAGGACCAGTCTTGTAAGAACCGATTCAAATGTATGTAATCATCGCTAATTTGCTTCACTTATTATGACCAATGTTTATTCGGATCAAGCAGCAGTTCTACCGGATTAACATTTTTTGAAAATATAATCTGATAGAATTACTGAAAAAATATCTTTTAGATCTCAAAACAATACTTTATACTAAATCTAGATATTTTTAGATTTATTTAGCAACATCTAGATATTTTTAGATTTATTTAGCAAATTCTAGATATATTTAGATTTATTTAGCAAAATTTAGGTATTTCAAGATTTATTTAGCAAAATCAATATTTCTAGATTTTTATTTGTCAAAATCTAGATATTTTTATATTTCTTTCGGCAAAATCTAGATTTTAGATTTTTTTTTGCCAAGTTCTAGTTATTTTTAATTATTTTATCCAAAATATCAAAACTTTGCCAAATCTCCTTGTTTTTAGATATTTTATATCTTTATATCTTTCAAATGTTTTTCGCTTGTGACTCGAGTTCAATGCCAAATTCAAAAAAGAAAGCAAAAGTTGGAAAGAAAAGGGACTTGGTTTTAATGCAAGTTGTTCCCCTTGAATGATAAACTTTAGTGTTTAGTGTATATGAAAAAAAAAATTGAGTTGTTTGGTTAATCGGACCATCCAGTTATTGGGTCCAAAATCATTGGTCCAAATGCAGTCCTACTAACCGGGGTCCACTGTATTTGTATTCTTTTATTCAACTTTTTTATCATCAACAGAGAAAAAAAAAACAATCTTTTGGCTCTGATATTTATTCTAGGCTACAGCATTTGTTTTTTTTTCTTTCCTTTCCCTTCCCGTATAACTGATTCTGGATAATCATTGGATGTGATAAAGACAGACTGCTTTCCTCGTCTTTGTTGTTCATTTTTTCCCAACATTTCGGCTGTGTGCTCTCCGGCCTTCTTTGGGTGTCTGTTTTGTTCTGGAATATTGAATGTTGTCGCATCCCCTGCAACAAAGTTCGACTTTCCAGTACAAAACAGACACCCAAGGAAGGCCGGAGAGTACACGGCCGAAACATTGTGAAAAAAATGAACAAAGACAAGGAAAATAGTCTGACTAAACCACATCCAATGATTAAAACACTCTAACACAATTCAGACAAGAACTAAGTCTTGATACTTTAGTACAGGGGTTCCCAAACCTAAAATTACCCTACCCAGAGGCTAAATTTGCTGATTCTGGATTTGTACATTTTTAAAAAAATTATATTTTTAAAAAAAATATGAAGTTGGGAAGAAAATTTGAAGTCAGCTTATTTTGTGAAAAAATACTAATTATTTTTTCTTTTGGACCGTTTATACTATAGAAATACTAATTTTTTGACCGTTTATACTATAGAAATACTAATTTTTTGACCGTTTATACTATAGAAATACTAATTATTTTTGTTTTGGACTTATCAATACTCCATCATTTGTTGTTTTTCATAAATAAGTGAAATAACATTGATATGAGCTATTAATCACTGCTACCCACACCACTGGTTTATTGCTGGGTTTAGGTTATTTATGTGTTCTGACATTTATATGTATCTATGTATCCGGACTTCGCTCAGCCTTAACCGTTCATAGTAGAAACTTGAAATTTTGCACACACACTCCACTCAATTATTGGGGAAAATGTTCCCCCCCCCCACACAAATAGGTTTTTAGAGGAGAGTTCAATATTCAATGAAAGTTTATGCTAAATTGGTCACTAGTTTGTGCCCGCTTGCTTTTTGAAAATTCAGACCTTTTTTAGTGATCACAGCCCAACACAGCATATATGGGTAGCAGTGATTCATAATTTCCCTTGGAATGCTAGTTATTATTGTTATTTGAACTTAAAATAAAAATGTTAAAAACAATTATTAGTTGAGAACCTATATTTGCCCAGCGCTGGTGTGAGCGACTGCTAAACGAGCAGCCTAAATCGTAACTGTGAATAAAGAAACGAAGGCCGCTCATTTAGCAGTCGCTCACACTGGTGCCGGGCAAATATAGGTTCTCAACTAATAAATGTCATTGTAATTGTCATATGTTAATAGTTTAAACTCAAATTACTGAACAAAACGGGGTGTGGGGTAAATTTACTTTTGAAAAGTTGCCAGGGGTTAACCGGGACGAAAAAGATTGGGAACCCCTGAAATAGTAGAAGCCAAAATTATTAATAATTCAAGAAGATTTTAGTTCTAACTAGGTTTCTTCAGTTTTCAAGTTGGTCCGGCTGGCTATGTATGTATCGTGCGTACAGGCTGCACCAATGGAGCTATTTACTCCTTATTATGTCTAGAAAAAAATTTTTTTTGTTTTTTTTACCCCCCCCCCCCGGATTTTAGTGGTGGGTTCAATTTACAATGTAAGTTTATGCTAAATTGATCCCTAGTTTGTGCCCACTTCTTTTTTTGAAAATTTGAAAAAAGTTGAGTGAAATAACTTATTCATTTGTCACCCTTTTTTTTAATTTAAGCTGTTGGCAACATGACAGTTTCTATTGAGTGACTAAGCAGACTGGTTCTGTATATTTTTCAGACTATTATCTTTATCTTTGTTGTTTTTAAAGCAATGTTTCAGCCGATATATTCTCTGGACTTCCTGTAATATTTCTATTATTCCATAGATTTGTTTTGACTGTCTTCATCTTTGTTGTTTTTATGACAACAATTCCATCTCCAAGAGAACCACTTACCATTGCACTAAAAGAGGTAGAGTCAGGAGTATACCCAGACATGTCTGGGGCAAAGATTTAGTGACCCAGGCATCTAGCCACATTTAAGAATTTGAAAATCAAAAATAAGTCCACCCCTCCATGAGCACAGGGTTCCATGACCTCATTGAGGGTTCCATGACCTCATTGAGGGTTCCTTGACCTCATTGAGGGTGCCCCTAACCTCATTGAAGGTCTCTATGACCTCAGTAATGGTTCCATGACCTCATTAATGTTTCCCCTAACCCCATTGAGGGTCACTATGGCTTCATTGAGGGTTCCCATGGCCCCATCCAGGGTTCCATGACCCCATTCAGGGTTCCATGACCTCATTCAGGGTTCCCACGACCTCCATTGAGGGTTCCCATGGCCTCATTGAGGGTTCCCATGGCCCCATTCAGGGTTCCCATGGCCCCATTCAGGGTTCCATGGCCTAATTGAGGGTTCCCATGACCCCATCAAGGGTTTCCATATCAGTGATTAATGAAGCACCAATTACCTGATGAGAATTGATTCCGATAGTGACTCCGATCACCGAACGATAGTGTGTTTGAATTTCGCAATCATGTTGTCATGTCAATTTCAGTCATACATGAACAGACGCACAAGTTAGTCTTTCAAATCTCTAAGTGCACAAAATCTTGGCGTCCTTGAAAAAGAATGCAGAGTGCTAAAGTTTAAACTGTGGTATTCCTGTTGAGAGAATTAGGAAGAAAAAGTACAAAATGATTTAAATGATCACTGGATGCAACTTACATGAGAGGAAGGCCGAAGAATTGATTGACTGAAATATGTTAAAAACAACCACGAAGAAAAATATATTGTCTGAAAAAAAATGTAGAATAGATACTATGTAAGTGAAAAGTTAATGTAGCAGTTTGGTTAATATAGTATTGTGACATTTTATTGAACGTTTCATCGAAAATGAAAAATACCCACACATACACACAGACACACACATATCACATGCACAAATGATTGCGTGTGTGTTTGCGGCAAAATCTAGATATTTTTAGATTTTTTTTGCAAAATGTAGATATTTTTAGATTTTTTGCAAAATCTAGATATTTTAAGATATTTTTGGCAAAATCTAGATATTTTTAGATTTCTTGGCAAAATCTAGATATTTTTAGATTTTTTGGCAAAATCTAGATATTTTAAAATATTTTATCCAAAATATCAATATTCTGCCAAATCTCCTTGTTTTTAGATATTTTATATTAAATTTACATACTTTGTATTAAATTTAGATATATTTTGTTGTGTTTAGATATAAAAAAAATTGTTTTTAGATATTGGATATCACTTTAGATATTTTTTTTGATGAGGTTCAGATATTTTTAGATTA
>VCCN01007096.1:16400-32759 GCA_006491835.1 Architeuthis dux | reverse complement strand
ACATCTTTTTTTCTGAAAGAGTACATCCTAAGGAACATTTTGCTAACCTAAATATAGAATCACGGGTGGGGGTGCACGGGTGCACGGTAGACCCTGCTGGCCCCCGGCCTAATATATTAGACCGAGGTCTGGTGGAGGTAAGTACCACCAGAGGCCGGAGAAATTGGGGTTAGCATTTTCAAATAGGGATATACATGTGGGTATTCTGAATTGCGATGGTAAACAGGGATAGAAACATTGAGATTAACATATTTAAATGAGTTTGATGCTGAGTTTCCAATGGAGAACAGATCATATATCTTTCCGATAACATGCTTCTCAAAAGCCTTGGTTCCTACCCACAGGAAATCATCTACATAAACATACATGATATCTTCTAATCTTCCCTCATTATACCATGTGAACAACAACAAATCAAGGGAACACATACAAACTGATAATGTGTTCAACTCACTCTTCACTCACATATACCAAGCCCTCGCTGCATCACATAAACCATACACAATCTTTTTTAATTTCCACAACTTCCCATTGAAGAGGAGGAGGCTTTAAATAAATGTTGCAATCAATCTCATTTCCCTGCAGGTAAGCTGCTTTTACATCCACTGTAGAAGTAGCTAAACATATGGTCAAATGTACTAATTCTTTCGAACAAGTTGGAGAATTCTTTCTTGAACATAATGTATCCTCTTCAAATCCACATACCACTAATCTTGCTTTTGTGACAGTCTTGCCATCCTTAATCTTCTGTTACCACACAATGCACACTTATCACTTTCTGTCCCCTCCACCTGAGTTGAACATGACATCCCTTTACACATCATCAAGAACAAAAGAGCAGTCACTTAATCCAACCAACGGAACCATCAGAGTCATGCTGAATATTGTAGCAATTGCTATATTTTCCGGTTGATTTTCCTGCTCTGCTTATAATTTTACCAGACACCAACTCATCAGTATCAGGATTCACACCTTATATTCGCTGACCTACTCTGATTTTATTTGTCCCACTATGAGTGTTGGATTCACTTGAAGATTCATTTTCATGAGAAACTATAGCTTCCTCTCCACTTACATCATTAACAGTAATTTCTTCAGAAATGTTATCATCATCATCATCATCATCATCCTCCTCTGGAGTGTATGATGTTCTGTAGAATCATTCTGCTGTTCATTACAATTTGAAACACCACTTAGAGTCAGATTTAGCATAGGAATCATGATTAATGTTTGGACCTCTAACCAAGCAACAAGTGTCAACTCAGACGTATATACCCCTATGGCAAACTAAGACTAATTTTCCATCACATTCAATTACTACGCCAGGTCCATGCCATCCCTTACTATCATTTATTTTATAGTACACCTCATTGCCATTTGTCAAAGTCTCAGCAGGAGTACTTCGAATATTTCTTCTTAACACACGCTTATCTTCTCACTGGATTCACAACAAAGAAAGTCTCACCACATGCATTGCATTCAAATTATCTCTCACCATGATTGATGAAGGAACTTGCTGCAAAGCAGGGAGATGGCTTTGAAAGATGTCTGGAACAGCAGGATTGAATCCTAAAACTAACTGGTAAGGTGAAAATCCAGAGAAATCTGACAAAGCATTATGAGCAGACATGGCCCAAGAAAGTGCAACATCAATATCACATGAAATATAAACAATTATCTTACTAACCATATTGCCAATTACAGCATTTAGTTGTTCGCAAACGCAATTATTCCAGGGACTTTCAGCTGCCGTGGTCATTATTTTTATATTAAAGGTTTCACCCAGTTGACACATCTCAGTGTTGCTGTATTCACAACCATTGTCTGACAACAACTTTTTGGGGGCAACAAAGGTTGATAATCAGCCTGAAAACAAGGCTTTAATTATTTTCGATTGTTTGTCACAAATCATGGTTGCCATACAAAGTCTGTTTTGTAACTAGAAAATACAATTTCCCCTCATACCTTTAAATCCATAGAGACAGTTTCATTAAATTTTGTTGCCAAAGGGATACTTACAATAGGACGAGGATTGGGTTTTTATACTTCGTACAAATATCATAAGACTGACCTTATTTTTTTTTTAGCTTGAAATTATTCATTTTGGCATTTTTTAATTAATTTTTCCGCAGTTGGATGTCCGAATTGTTTGTGCAATTTCAAAGCAACCATCTTTCAGCTTTAGTGGACAGCATAACAGTAGCTTGCACTTCTCAGCCCAGTCATAAGGATAATGGAAGAATGTAATGGCCTGAAGTAGTTTTCAGAAGTTTAACTTTCTCCCCAGCAATCTGAATAATATCATTATCAAAATTCCACACCATTTTTGCTTTCTTCATTGATTTACAGCTCATTAAGAGAGGGGAATATTACACTGCACTCCACAACAGCTCATTAAGAGAGGGGAATATTACACTGCACTCCACAACACATCTGTAGCAATATTAGCACTTCTACTTCTAATCCAACATGGGAGAGTCAAACGCTTTAATGATCAGAAGGTGTTACCTTCTCCAAAAGGTAAAGGTTGTTACCTTCTATAAAGGTAAAGGTAGAAGTTGAAGACACTTCGCTAACCTGTGAACACTGGAAACCACTAAGAGAAGCCAGATAAGTATCCAACCACTGATTACCTCAAACCGTAATTTACCTCATTGATGGCAGACATTACCAAATGAACGTTGCTCTTTGACAATCTACACAAGTCCAACAGCATAAATGCCATGACAGGATTGGGCAATTGCATTTCTTAAATTTGAAATAGATATGCTCAAAGTTGCTTATGAAGTGAACTGCCTCCTACGTTGATCTGGTAAAAACAAGCCATCAAGCTTTTCTAGTAAGATATCAACAGCATCTTCCTTTTTCAAATCCTCCACGCTTATCTCCGATGATACTGCTTTGGCTCTCCCGGACAAAGACAAATATATCACAGATGCTTGCTTTTTATTTGGTAAGTCAGTAAGATAACTCCATATTCCTATATCCCACTTCGAGCTTTCGTAATTGGATTCGTTTTCCAATTTATGCGGCCATTTCAAAGACGCCATGCTTGAACTTACACTCTGCTACCAAATGTAAATAACATCTATCCTTTTTGGTTGTATGTTGTCATACACCGATTCAAGGGCAGATAAGTACCCTGGTCATGAGATAATGTCCAGCTATAAACTTAGAGTCCAAGGGCAATAACTCATGTTTAACACAAATGATAATAATGCAAAATGGATCAATTCTATACAGTTGAACATGATTAATGCAGATTTCCATACATTCAAGATTTTGTAGCACATACATCTAGCCCATTTATTGAGCATGTTTTCTTGTCAGTCAGTATTAAACAAGTTGAAATGGTTCCAATCAATACAGTCTTCATTGAACTCTCTCCTGATCTGAACTCAAAGTCGCAAATGTTTTAATTCACTAAAAGCACTGTTCCCAAATGGGGAATTTATTTATCTTATAGCTTCAAATCCATTATGAGCCAGCATGAACACAAACACAAAAAAACATGATTTTCATGCTTTTCATTAAAAAAAAAGAAAAAAAAAAAGGAAGTGAAAGCTAATGGAATGAATTTAAATATTTATTGAAAAACCGACAAATAATATATTTTGTAAAAATAATAAATGTTTAATTTTGAAATAATGAAAATATCAAGCTTAAAACAAAATCAGCCATTTCATGTTGATAAAGATTATGGATAACATTTTAAACCTGTTTAAGCTCTAAAATTTCTAAATTATTCATAGGAACAAAAAGTTTGAAAATCAATGATGAAAAGAAGAAAAAAAACATGCATGTATATAAACAAAATATAGGACAAAATATAGGACAATTTCAGCATTCTAACATTTGTTGGTACAACAAATGTTAGAATGCTGAAATTGAAATTCTTTGGACAAAAAGTCTTTCTGATTTTTATAAATCTCTATAGCTGACAGTTTTAGAACTTTCATTTAAATTAAATAAAGTACATAAAAAATAAAAATTTAAAATTTAGCTTTAAACACAAAAGCACCAAAGAAGAAATTAAAACTGAATTATGGAGCAAACAAGGTGTTAACAGGAAGTTGGGATGAGACAACAGGAATGACAAACAGATATGGACTTACAATTTATGCAGTGAATGGATGAGATGTCTTCAAAGAGTTTTTTGGCAGTGGAACTATGCAAGCTGATATAAATGTGGAGAATAATCAGATATGTGACATCTTGAAAGATGGAGTCAGATCAAGGTCGCTGTCATCCTCATCATTTTTCTGGTTTCGCAATGAAGAAAAGCCAAAACCAAGGGGAAAAAAAACAAAAATTAAAAGATGTAGTCAAGAAACAAAAAAATGAAAAAACAAAAAGGCAAAATTAATGCAATTATTTCATTTGTGATCAGGTGATATCAACAAGTACAGAGCTTAGAATATTCATTTTACCATGTTTTAAGTGGATTACAAAAAGAAATCAAACATAAAAATATTAAATGTATGCATAACATCTCTGAAATAAGTGTTAATCATAAATCCTCAATCACATCTAATTTAATTCTATTATATAATTCAAAATTTTATAGAATTTATCAATGGTATAACATTCTGATATTTTAAAAGTAAATCCATTCATTCATCTATAAAGAAACAGCAGCTACTAAATGGTGCTGAAACCTTCACTTCACTAAGTCCCAAACACCTGGCCAGACAAAATCAAGTGCAGAAACCATAAATGTAAATGACACCATTCTAGATCTATTTATTGGTACTTACAAGGCTAAGCTTCTGGATTAGAATTGTCCTTCTCATTGGTGGTACTATAGTTACAAGTTTAATCAACTGGCAATTAAAATTGATTTTCAGGTCACCTGGTCTGCATAGACTTAAGAAGTTGTTTGATAAAAAAATTTAACTAACCTATCCAAGGTATAGAGTTTGATGAATTTCCTTTAAATGATTTTGCTTAATGAAGATATCACTCAATGTTAATTTGGAGTAACATTGAATTCATATTTAAAAATGTGTCATCATAGTTTGCGATTGCAACAATTATATTTGGGTTATACAGTTTTACACCGAAGTACAATTTATTAAAAAAAACTGTGTTAACTATCTTTGAGTCAAAATTTCACTCGTTGGAAGTGGACACTTTATTTCACAAATTATCCCAACGCTAACAATGATTGCTGGGGTGAATTTGAATTAATGTTATAACAAAAAACCTGACCATTACCTTTAATTAAAGATCAGTTTACCAATAAGAACGCATCAAATTAATAGAAAAATAACCAGGTTACATCTCGGTCCTATTTTTCAAGATTTCTCAACCTTAGGTCTTGGACATGTAACCAGCTTGACCAATAATTGAAAAGCATCATTTCAGAACATTTTATTTGATTGTTAAATAAAAGAAACATTCTCTTTGGTCTCAAATTTATTGTTAGTGTTATATAAAACATCACAAGCAAAATAGTCAATGCCTATAGTTTTGGGGAACAAAACTGAATCACTTAAAGCTGGGAAAGTTTGTTTTTTTTGCCTGCCAATCAGTTCATTGGGCTTTTGCAAAGCACTTGACAAATCAATAGTCTTTGAAGAAATAAATAAAATACACGTCCGCAAATTTCAAAAGAGTAGTAATGTCTTCAAAAATTAGATAACTGTGATATTTGGATCTTATCAACAGAACAATTAACGGAAACGTTATCACATGGCATTTTATTTTCTAATTCAGGAGTTAGAAAATATTTCACGAGATAATATAATATCGTTTGACATTCAGCGCTTTATAATTATTTTCTTCGAGCTAAAATGAAGGCTATTATGGCAATATAGAATTTTGTATGAGGTGCATTAACAACTTGAGACTTAAAAATAATATACTCCTGCTTTGTCATAAATTTATTTGTACATCTCTCTCACACACATTATATATATATAAAAAAATTTGTTTGTTCATAACGAACAGTACTATTGGTTTCACAATTAAGATTTTCAAGTCTTGCTCTTTACGGTCAGTAGTGGTCGTTTCTTTCGCAACACTCAGATTGACTGACCCCATTTATTCCTTGAAACAGCTGACATGCCAGTCAGGTGGATTTTGAGTACATTGGGATATTTCTTTTTAAAAATAACTGACAGTGATATACCAATGATCAAAAACTTACTGATATTTTCAGTTATCCCTAAAAAGAACACCAAATACAGGAAGTCGAATGGATAATAAGATACAAAGTGAATGCTTTAAAAAACGCTTGTGTTCTGACATTCCGGTATTAAAATTGAAACTCCACTTTAAGAGGAAATGCGGAGGACGATCAAACATCTATTATTTTAAAGGAAACGTCAATATCTGCAATTTGAGCTACAAGATGCACAATTCTATTGTTATCTATTTAATCTTTATGACAATTTCAATAAAAGCAGAGAAAAAAAAAAAGAATGGCGGTAATTCCTTTTATTACATTTCAGTAGTTTCCTTTTCCCACCGCAACTGCAGTTTTTCGCCATCTTCCAAGACTTTGATCAATTGCTGAAGTGTAAAATGGCAGCGATCGATTGCAATTTTAAACAGAGTTAAAATATTTAAAGGCAGAGGGACGGTGAGAAATCGTGCTTTAAATTTGTCATCGCCTTTTTCAAAGCTTGCAATACACTAAATTATCTACTTATTGAACAGTGTTTTTTCTTCTGTTTCTCTGCCCGTAACAATGGACTCTTCCACTTGAAGTTAACAATTTTGCAGATAAAATATCCTACCCACCGTTTGAAAAGAATGGAATCTTCCACTGAAACGAGTTCATTAATTTATCTTCTAAAAAAATTCAAACATATCCGTGAATTTACCACAGGTATTAACTTGTACAAAAATAAACCGAAGTGACTTAATATTTATTCATAAATCATTCATGCTACCACCATGAGTGTCAGTAGTAAAGGTAAGTCAATTCCATTAATTTATGCAAATAACTAAAAGTACAATTTTTAAAAATAACACTTAGAGATAAGCTTTTAACAGTTTACGAATTCCAAACAGTACAACTATGGAAAATTTCCTGTGTCTCAGATTATTTCTCGCCAAAGTTTCAAACTGATGAATGATTGTATATCTAATTGCCTGTGAATTATTTTTTTATGAATAAAAACCAAAACCATTTTCATAAATAAGTAATCAAGGATGATAATGAATTTATCAACGCAGAATAATGTTTCTGGTACATTACAGCCAGTGATGGAAATGTTTTTTTTTTTTTAACTAGGTATACGGTAATGTCTCCATTAGTAGACACTGAACATACAAAAACCCCTCGAAATTGAGAAGTAGGGATACGCCGTTCCCCGCGTACCCCCCCCCCCATTTCCACCACTGATTACAATTGCTTGATGACAATCTGTTCTGCAAAATGCTTAAAACGTGTATTTTTTAAATACACCTGTGTAAAAATGACAGCGCTGAGTGAACAATGAAAGAAAAGCGTTGAAAAGGTGAGTTTAATACTGAATTGCAAAACCTGGTGTCTGTCTTTTTGGAAAATAACACAAACACTCCTAAATGAAAGCATATATACATCGGAGAGGAATGTAAGCGCATGAAAATCTTTTGAAATTAGACAATTATGAATGCGTTAAAAATATCAAACCCCGAGTATCTGTTTTAAAGACACATAAACAACAACTACTAAATGGAAGAAATCGTGAACAGGCAGATTAATTGGGGTTTGCAACGCCAATATCGCTATCTATTATTACGAACATCACATTTATTTGCCTCTAAAAAGACGTGTAAACTTATTGAAAACAACTGGCAGCTTGCACATACATACTGTGAAAACCTTTTATTCTATAGAATGTGTTTTTCATAATATAACTTTCAGTATGCACATCAACTTACCACATACACGCGCGTGCGCATTGCATATTTTCCCAAACATTCAGCATAAATATGCTGAATATATAGGTACTAAGATAAGTTTGTTTTGCGCTCAGGGCGTAGCTGGAGATTTGGTGGCGGGGGCTTGGCTCCTTGACCCCCCTCCAACATGTAATGGTTCCAAAACTAGGGGCAGCAGAACCCTGAGGATCCGTGGGCAGACCTTACAAAAGCCTGCGATCCATATGAAAATTAATTTAAATAAACGTTCTTGGTGATGAAAAGGTTGGACTCCACTGATTTAGTGAGATTTGGTGAAACCTTCCACGCTTTACGCTTACGAGGCCAATAGTAGCGGATATAAAACATTGCCATTGTTGACGTAGCTAGAGATTTGAGAGTCCGGGTGGGGGCTGGGCTCCATCCCACTTTTAGTGAGAGATTTGTTATTGTATAATGTTCGCAGAACTGCAATGGATGAACTATTCATGAAGCTACGCTCTTGTCCCTAAAGTATGTTTTTTCTCATGTCCACCACAGTGTACAAGTAGCACTGCTGAAAAATATATATTCAGTGATGGAAATTGTTTTTAGGAACTAGGTACGGTAAGGCTGGGTTTTGGAAACTAGTAGACATTGATGATTGAACATATACAAAACCTAGAAATTGAGAATTAGGTATATTCCGTACCCCACCCCCATATATATTTGGAAATATACGGGCGTGTATGGTGATATAGATTTAGTTCGGACCTAACTTATATCAATCATTTTATTATCAGACTTGACATGATGCTGAAAATTGTATTCAACATTACATACATCCTCGTTCATTAAGAATATTGAAAAGCTTACAAGTTAGCTCTCAAGGAATGTTCTTTAATGAAGCACAGAGCATTTCCCCCACTTCACTTGAAAAACGAAAGGCTGAAGTTAAACTTTAAAAATCCTCATTGCCTCTTATGCAAAATTAAAATAACACTCCAAGTATTACTTGTGGAATTGACTTTTTATTCAAATTCAATCTGATATGTATATTCAAAAAAAAAAGATACATAATTTATTATGAAAACGTTGACCGATTCTGGTTGGTTTTCCGTCTTCCGATCAGTGGCTTTCGAAACAATTGGATAGAAATAATAATTTCTCTTGGTATGCAGCATCCACGCATTCGCATACAAACTAGAATATAGAAACGAATTGTCCTTTTTTGTGCTAAAAAATATCTGATTTTAGGGATTCGGTTTACCTTGAAATTATGTTTGTAATGGATCAGAATAAGTAGTCGTTGTGGTAGGTAGCCAGATATTACAAACGATAAGAGTAAGAAGGAAGAGATGATATTGGTTATGCAACTGCTACTGGAGGAGAAACCATGATCGTACAGAGGACCTGATGAATAAGGTCTAACAACAGTTATCAACTCATTTTCTTTAGTCTCGATTGACAATAAAATCGTATTTTATTGAAAGGAAGACCTTAAGTAAAATTTGACAACATTAACGGGCAATCTTTTAAGATCAGGAAATATAGGAAATGTACTTACACCAATAGAACCTGCGTTTATTTTTACTGAGAACATGTAGAATAAACATGGAACAGTGGATGAATCGAATTACGTGATATCATATTGTCGAAAAAAACGTACAAGTCAGAGGCTAAGAAATGTTTCGGTAATTAAATTTTGAAATACGACGGTAAATTTTTACGATTTTGAAATTATTATAAATGCCGTTGAATGACTCGGAGGGGGGGGAACTATTTGCAATGAATGTAAATTAGTGCAATAGTGTGGGGTGAATGGAATATTTTAACGTGGAAAGATGTTGTTCAATAGTTTAGTTACGTTACGTACATGTTTCAAAAATATTTTCCAGTCAGAGGCCCTCTTATTAGTCAGCTTTCGAAAGAAAAAAAAAGAAGCTGTTTTGTAATAATAAATCTGCGTTGACAATATCTTAGAAATTCTATAACAAATGTCGAAATTTTTGGGAAAAAAAGTGTAATACGGTATTACAACCACTGTAGTAATCCTTTTGATAAGATATTGAATATTTTTGACGAGGTGAGACAAAACCAGATCTCCCCCCGCCACTAAATGCGAAATACCTATTTTAATTCATTTGCAGTTATTTTCATTGTACGTTATTCATTTTAGTAAGATGCATTTCATGAGTATGTGACCGATTACTAAAAAGAAGGATGTGCTTGGCTTCGGTTTGAAATCACAATCAGACATTTTCCTTTGATGCGCCTTTTGCATTAGCAAACGACAAACGATCACCATTCATTCCAATTTTGGAGATGGAGGCATGGCACTTTTCGTTCTTGACCTATGCTATAGCACAAAAATATACTAGTAAGTGTAATTCATTCATTACGTGTAAATGAGAAAAATTCTGGAGTCGTTTTATTGTTACGACAAAAATGGTAATCATAATGGAGAGCGTTATTGAACTGTTGCAGCTAAAACTATGAAAAGGATGATTTTAATTGCAAGCAATGTGTAGAGGTTTAATGTAAAGTTAGTTTTAATTACGAGAAGGAAACATTGAGTAAAAGAAAAATCTCCAACTAATTTTTCCTGACCATCATCCTCCTTGAAGAAAGACGAATGACATACGCATTGCAATGCAGGGGGTAGCAGTAGCATTTTTACAAAACTGTAGCAGACCATAAAGGAAAAATTGTAAATCTTCTGCACGGAACGGTAAATTGTTCAGTAAATGTGTTAATAAATTTACTTTTACAATTAAAAGTAGTTAAATACACTATGTTAATGGTGCACCAAGAAGACGGAGAGAAAGGGGGGGGCAAATTAGGAGCTGAAAGAAAATGAATAAAGCGAAAGAGTAAAAAGCGACACGGACATTATCGCCATCATCATCGTTGTTGTCCTCATGACATAGATCATTAATTTCATAAATAATAATAATAAAAAGTCAAAAAGTAAAATGGAAAATGAATGTCACATACCTTTTAGAAGAGGAGATTTGCTTGATTGAAAGCTTTAAAGCTTTGAAAAACAGCAGATGTCGTTTTGTTTGTTTTCTTTCTTTTTTCTTTAAAAGCGAGAGGCTGTAGCCATCTCAAAATCGACGGCGTTTTCAGTCATGTTCGTAAATGCTGCGCCGTCGTCGAAGAGATGACTTTTGCGAGCGAACAAGAAGAAGCCAGCTCTAACATGGAGAAAAATGGCCAGCACGCCACAGACACACACAGTTGCACCTCTTTTTACCCCTCTTTTTCCAAGAAGGGTGGCTATTGTTTTTTTTTATCCTTTCTTCTTTGACGGTTTCAATAGCTGTTAATAATTAATGTTTGTTGTTAATGACAAGATAAACCCTCTTTTCCTTTTTCATGTTTTTTTTTTACAGAACCTTAGTCTGCAAATGCTTTTTTCATATCTTCTTTCTGTGTATTTCAGTTTCCTCTCCCCGTGATGTAAACACACGCTGTGTTTTTCCAGTGCAAAAGGTGGGCAAGGCAGGATTTGAGAGGGTCAGTTAAACTTCAGGTTCGTAAACTTCAGGTGCGTGTGACGTCATCGGCTGGTTCTCGCATCTCTTCAGTGCTTACTCCTCCGCCTTCCATTCAATTTAACCTCCTACCCCCAATCCTACTTTGCTTTCCTAAGCCACAGCAGTCATCGTCGCCGTTGTCGTAGTCACGGCAACTGTAGTAGCAGTAGTAGTTGTAGCACCAAAAACGCTACACCAGTAGTAGCAGAAACAACAGTAGCAATAGTAGTGGAGAAAACAGTCATCATTTGTTATGCTTTAAAATTCGGAATTTTAGAAACTAAACAGAGAATTAGTTTGTGTTATCGTAGATTTTACAAATAAGAATACAGTTACAAACTCAAAATGAGAATATTTCAAAAACACATACGATATGTGACTGAACCGACGTCTTACTAGATGAGCCAAGGTATCACCCCCAAAATACACAACACAGAGACTGCTAATTCTAATCTGCAATTAAAACTATTTTATAAAATACAATTAAAAAAATAATCCTACCATATTCTGTGTTAGAAGAAGTGGGATAACATCTCTGAAATAATTGACACCTACTATAATCTTGGAATTTCTTCTACTCCTACTCCCGCATTCGAAAGAACAGTGCTTTCAAGGAACCAACCATTGGCATCTCTTTCGCTACCCTGTAAATTTGCAACAAATATTCTTGTTTTTTTTTCTGTCTGAATTTTTTAGTTGAGGTTTATTATTATGTATAAGTGTTTTTTCGGACTCTTGGCCTCATCTCGGTTCATCTTCTGAACACAACGTTTCGGCCGTTGTACATTGCGGTCTTCTTCAGGTGTGGGTGTTGTGGGTGGTGATGTTTCGGAAATATTCTTGTTATTATCTTCATTATGACCAATCTCACCAAGTAGTATGAGCAGTAGTGGAAATGGGGGTAGGCGGGGACACAGCGTTACTTCTCAATTTCAGTGTAGGTTATAAAACGGTCCCGTTATTGGCCAGATTTTTAAAACGAAATTACCTGCACGGGGATCAGTGACCCGGAACACCCAGCAGCACAGGTTCACTTGATGGACCCCTCTGTTATACCCGAACAAAAATCCTAGATACAGCCATATACCGTATATAACTAGTTCCCAAAACCCATCATCACTGATTCACTGAGATCTCCTCTTTGGGTGGCAACTCACGAACATAACAATTGATAAAGATACGCGTCAACGTTTTCCCTGATATCGTACTGCTAACAAATGAATGACAATAATGAAAATTAAATGACCTAATAAATAAATAATGGAAATTAGATCTATCCTATCATAAAATAACAAAGAGAATTAAATGACCCATCATCAATGGTCATCATCTCCAGTGTATTTTTAAAAAATAAACAGCAGCTGGTATTTCTTGGTCAATACTTACAATCTCACTGACATTTTCAGATCAAAGAAAGAAACATAATCTATTTTAAGATCTCGGTGGTGACTATCTTCACCTAGAACCTTCCTGCAACCTGCAGAATGTCCTTGATGAAGAATGAATTTTTTTCTCACTAAATGAGCTATCACATATAGTTGTAACTTGTAGGCGAGGCGGACCGTCCATTAGGCGAATATAGGCGGTCGCCTAGGGTGCAATGCTCTTAGAGGCGCACTCCAAACTGAAAAAATAGTCGTTTGAATACAACCGGGCGTAAATTTTAAGTCTCGCCTCGTGCGCCGCCATGGCTGTAGACGTGTAAATCAACAGCACATTCTGAGCTATATTGGATAAGATTGTATTAATATTCATTCGATTTTTTTTTAGTTTTATTCATATTCATAGTTCTGATAAAATTGTCGGTGCTATTATAACGTGCGGTCTTCCGCAATATCTGTGTATCTAGTAATGGCTGGCCTACCAAAAAACAAAAACAAACCCACCTGACCAGATTAACCCCCACCAGATTACTAAATGTAGACAACTGTACCTACCTTGGAGCTTTATTAATATTTAATGTTTCTTAACCATTTTATTTTAGTTACAAATACAACACATAAACCGTAAAGTATCTTCGACTTTTATCAGGGCCGGCCCTAGGTACAAGCTATCGGGAACACAGGCAGTCGCCCAGGGCGCCGAGTGCTAGCGGGCGCCTGTCACATGTCTGAGACAGTATGACTTTCCAAATGGAAAAATGAATAAATTAAACACAATAAAAACAGTCAAAATAAGAAAATTCCTTTTTGTGAAGTCAAATTTTTTAGGAATAGCTGACAGTTTGTGAATACAGCAATAGCTTTCTAAGAGAAAAAAATGACGAAGGAAATTCTTATGACTTTTTATTCCTTCAGAATTCTAGGAACGGCCCTGATTTTTATTAACATGCATTTGGCGTTTTAATTCTATTCAGTAATTTATATACTTGAAATATTTTTTTTTGACAGCAGTTAATTACGTCATTAAGCCAGCTTCAGTGCAGTCGGGCTGGGTTTAAACTAATAAGAATAAAGATTATTTAAAAAAAATATTGATATTCTCGGATGTGACCATCTTTTCGCGTTCCATGCGTTTGCTACTCTTGCCGTGATGAAATTTTTTCTAACCCCAGTGGAGGTCTGAATTTGTAGTTTATGGCTGTATCCTGCAGGTAGATAAAATCAGCATTTTCTTATCAGGGCATTTTGAGCAATGAACGTCAGTATCCATTCTACGTATGTTGATTCTATAGACCTCTAGTAGGTCATCACGTTTTCTTCTGTATTCAAGAGTCTCTAAATTAAGTTTTTTAATCTTTCAGTATTAGATATATCTCCCAGTCTCGGAATGGTCTTGGTTGCTCTCCTCTGAACTCTCTCTATGGCATCTGAGTTGTAGTTTATGTAAGGAGACTATATGCAAGAAGCAAACACCAGATGTGGACGTACCAGAGACTTGTACAGTAGTAGGAAGCTCTCTTCATCGATGAACTTAAATGAGTGTTTATATAGCCGTTTATTTTATTTGCTGTATTGACTTTGTTTTGTATATGCGCAGTGAAGTTAAGTGAGTTGTCTATATAAACGCCAATATCTTTCTCCACTGTAGTTTCCATCAGTGTGTGTTGTGTTCCATTATCTTTAATCATGGTGTAGTTCCCCCACTTCTACCTAGATGCATGACCTTGTATTTGTCGGGATGAAATTTCATCTGCATTGAGTTGGCCCACCGTTGTAATGTCCTCCACAAGTAGGTCTCCAGATTCATCAGACGTTAACGGGGAGTGGATGTTTTGTCTCATCAGCGAACATACTTATGAGTGTACGGATATCCTTTGGCAGATCATTCACGAACAGTGAGAACAGTATTGGCCCTAGAATGGATCCCTGGGGAATTCCACTGAGGACCAGGGACCAGGATGACTCTTCTCCATTTACCCGAACTTTCTGTCGGCGGTTGGTCAGGAATGATCTAATCCATTGCAGCGTTTGTCCAGTAATACCGAAGCTCTCAACTTGGTTAATAAGGCGCATATGTGGAACTGTGTCAAAAGCCTTTTTATAATCAAGGTATAGGACATCTACCGGGATAGTGTGAATCAGGGCTTCCGACCATATAATCAAGGACTCCAATAAGTTTGTGGTTACACTTTTTCCTCGAGTAAATCCATGTTCTTTGATGATTTTAGAGACTTATTTTTTCCAGTATATTGCAAATAATAGAGGTTAGAGAAACAGTACGTTAGTTCCCTGGGTCACTTCTATCACCTTTTTTAAATATTGGACTGATGACTGCCTCTTTTCAGTGCGTTGGTAGTTCACTTGATTCTATACTCTTTTGGTATATTATAATGCGTTGAATGACTAGTATGTCTGCCATCTCTTTCTGTACTCTCGGGTCCATGTTGTCAAGACCTGTAGATTTGTTAGGCTGTATTCTTTTTAGGATCATGAAGTCAGCATGTTCTTATCAGGGCATTTTGAGCAATGAACGTCAGTGATCTTGTCTAGATATTCAGTCGAAATCGATTTGTGGGGGATGTTGGGAAGATTAAACAAGCATTCCTTGGTGAAAGATCTGTAGTATTGTTCATTTAATGTTTCGGCAATTTCCTTATCGGTGGTTGTATAGTTGCCATCAGTTCTTCGCAGATTAGGTATGTTAGTTTGGATTTTGTTTGCCTGGTTTCTTTTTATGTGGTAATCAGTGTATTCTTGCCCTCGCATTGTGTTTTATTTTTTACGGGTAGTACTCAGAGACCTTTGGTTTAACCACGGCGGTTTTGAAATTTCATGAATGTTTATTGTTCTGTTTGGAACACAATCATCAGCCTCTTGGTACACCTTCTCTAGGAGGTCCATGGACACTTGGCTCGATTTTCCACATAGTAAGTTATTCCAGTTCTTGTTTAACATGTACATCATCTTAGGGTAGTCGCCTTTATTGTAATTATATATCACTCTGTTGGTTATTGTAGGTTTCAAGTTTGTGTGTATTTTACATGTGATGGCAATATGATCGCTGTTTCCGAGGGGAGTATTATGTTTTATTTCCGTTATGCTAGCTTCACGTGTGGAAAATAGGAGATCGTCACATGTTGGTCGGTGTCCCTCTCTAAATCGAGTTGGTTCGGTGATGTTCTGATGCAGGAACGTATCTCTTACAACTCTTGAATTTATATTCTGCAGAGTCTTCAGAGATTAGTGGCGGAAGTTGGGTCTGGGTCCCATTTATTCGGTTTAAATTGAAATCACTTTTGTTGAAAAATTTAGTATGTATATTATATTTTGTAATTACCTTAGATTAATAAAATATTTGATAGATTTTCTTAATATTTAATCGTTTTATTAGTTGAATTTACATTAAAAGATTTGTTCCATACATAAGAGACTAAAATGTGCGTAAAGTAGGGTTTATGGTGAATGGTCAGTACTGCGCTCCTCATAGGTCGGCTGCCTAGTTCGGCCTCATGGTAGCAACGGCCATAGGATGGAAAATTATTTCGATTATTAATAAAACGCGAATGTAAGCATGTAGCTGACGCCAGACACATATAATTTGA
>VCCN01007096.1:4103-14499 GCA_006491835.1 Architeuthis dux | reverse complement strand
TCGATTTACGATGTTAACCGTTTATATGTATTTGTGTATCTTTCCTAATTCGCGGCTTTATTATTGTATTTGAAGTTTTCACGTTGTACAGAATGTAAAGTTGTACTAACACGTTGTAATAAAGATCGTTTATGTACACCAGTAAGAAGCGTTAAACCTTTTCCTTCACGATACGAGCCGGGCTGTAGTTACAAAGCCCACCATTTTCTATTTTAGGTAAATAGAACTGAAGAATCTAAACATTATTTGTGGGTAATTAGATTAAGTTTGAAAAGAAATCTGATAAATTATAATAAACCTGAAGGTAAATACAGTTTTATTTAATACTAGCTGCAGTACCCAGCGTTGGCTGGGGGTGGGGACTTCAAATATGGTATGGTGGACCAGCCAACATGGAAAGTTATACTTTTTGGGGCGTCACGTGTTAAAAGAGCAAACCACGCCAGATCAATTAGTCATATTATAAAGAAAAAGGTATGGGTAGATGCCACCATCGATTTTCAATTTCAAGGTAAAAAATGGCGAAAAATGATCATTTTCATTTAGTTTGGTAGTATAGTCTATCAGAAAGTGGAATGTTATCATTTGGTGAGGGTGGGTAGAATCTTGGCAACAAGGTTAAGTCATATCTAACAAACCATCCAGATTAAGAAAAAAATTGAACTTTAAATGCGGACATTTTGAAATTCAAAATGGACGTCTGTGTATGTACATTTCTTTCAATTATGACTCAGTCATTGTGCATGGATCCGTACCAAAATGTAATCATTTCTTCCGTATCCTATTGCTAACTCTTCTGCAGACTTTTATTGAAATCCATTGAGAACTTTTGGAGATAACGCGTGGACAGACGTGAGCGAATACAGAAATGTATAAAATATTAAAACGGAAAAATATCTCAATCAAAAACGAACCGCTGGATCCAAAATTTAATCACTTCATCTTTACCTCATGGCTTACCTTTCCACACAATTTATTAAAATTCATTGAGAAATTTCGGAGATATCGTGTAGACATACAGGTGCGAATATGAAAACAAAATAAGTTTTTGATTGAGAGATATTTTCCGTTTTTTTTCCATCCTGTATTCGCTCATGTCTGTCCATCCAACTCCAACAGTTCTCTATGGATGTCAATGAAATGTTGTGGAATTGTGGGCAATAGGCTACAGAAGAAGTGACTAAACTTTGGGACGGATCCTTGCACAAAATGTACATTAACTACAAAATAGACACGCGGTCACCATGGTGACCTTCAAAATGACTTTGAAATTGAAGTTTTGCAATGGTATCTACCCACATCTTTTTTTTATCTTGCCACACTGCAATGAAACCACATGGTTGCCTGCTGCTAACAAGCGATGCAGCAAAAAAAACAACTTCTAGGGGACTTTTCCATTTTTGGCTGGTCTACTAAAAGTAAATGATATTCTACTGAGATTTCTTAAATTTAAAAAAAAGGGAGAAATGATACTCAATATATTTCTTAAAATTAAAAGGGAGTGCCCTCGTCTCATTTCCACCCCGGTCGGGTCATTAAAAAAACTTTAAATCTAACAGTACAGAAAAGCAAATACTATTTTATAGATATTTCATAAAATTAAATAAGTGGGGGGACCTCTAAAGGTCATTCGAGGTAATAAACAAGCGCGAAAAATATTTTTTTTGTAGAAATCTTTGTGTCATTCTTTAAAATAATGATTGGAGAACATTCTGATATAGAAATTATTTGTTTCCGATGCTTATGACCGGAGATATTGGCTGGAAATGACCTATGGTGACTGCGAATGACCTTTAGAGGTAATCGGAGGTCAGCCCCACCTTTACTATGACGGTACACATACAATAGTGGGGTCCAAAGATTTAAGACAAAAAGTTATTCCCCTTGAAAACAATTTTTAAGTAAGGCATTATTTTCGTCTATGCCCGTGTAGGGCATAGACGAAAATAATGCCTTACTTAAAAATTGTTTTTGATTGCGCAATTACGAAGTTAGAAAACAACAAAAAGAGAAAGATTAAAGTGCGTATCAAGTAAAACAAAAACAACTTCATCGCAAATAAATTTCTTTCTGCTCTGTTTTCGTGTTACCGTTATGAAAACGAAAGTTTGTTTTTAAGATCTCGATAATATAAAATTAGTAAAACAATTATTACAATCGTAAACGATTTTTTTAACAAATAACTAAAGAACTAAGGGAAGTAACCGAATACTTCGAAGATGTACTTCCGTAAAATGGACGGAAAATAACGGTCCAGTTTAGCATGATAGTTACAATATAAGTATAATCCATCTCCTAAAGGTTTAAGAAATTAATGTTTATCAAAACTGAGAAATTTCCGGAGGAAACGATGGTGGTATGGATTGAAAGTAGAAACAATAACTTATGAAAATTATTTTTATCTAATATTTTTTCGAAGATTGGACTAAAAGGAATTTTCAGAAAATTTAAATTTCTAACTTGAAACTGTAGCACATTTCCAAAAGAAGGTCAGAATCAGTTTTTTTTTAAATATTAGGTTTTGAAATGTATGCCTAAATATGGTTATATGAAAAACAATTATTAAAATATTAAAGCCAAATTACTTGCTTTCACTGAATTTTTCTCAAAAGACTATCCGAAAGTTCAGATTCAGTCAAAGCAGATCTGTTTATTATTGTAGTATGACTACTATTATAGTTTACGACCGACGACAATTTTAAAATCACGTTTGCTTAACCAAATCGTAACCGAAAAAATAAAATCATGTGTTGGATACATTTTATATCCGACAGAATATGATAATTATAAAGACAATTATTAATTAATTGGGAACCCATATCAGCCCTGCATCGGTGTTAGCGTATAAATGAATAAAGAAACGAGCGACGGGCGGGGATCGAAGCCGCGTCCACCCTGGAAGCAACCTATACGCTGTCCTGCTCTTTACCATTGAGCTAACAGCACTCTTATGGCAAAGGCGGCGGTCAGAAAAATACACATTCGCTTGCCTCTCTATTATAACCGATCGTATCATTAGGGACGTGATATGAAGTAGCCCCTACGTCAAATAGGGAGGCAAGCGAATGTGTGTTTCTGACCGCTTGTTTCTTTATTCATTTATAAACACCGCTTAAAATAACGTCATTCTTTCTCCTGTTCTCCCCTCTCTACGAAGTCCCTATTCCAATCAACAAGCATTTACACTCCATGTTACTCTCCTCTCCTTTCTAAAGTCTCCACTTCTTATTTTCAGTAGCATACATGTCGACAGCTGAAAAAGCGGGCACAGAAAATGTGTCCATATTAGCATGAATTTACATATTTTGGGGGTGAATTTCAAAAACTAATTTACTAAAAACCTTTCCCAGGGTCACATCGGTACACACAGGAAATTTAATTGGCTTATGCTGTGTGGGTTTTGTGAGCTGTCACATATATACAGACGGACGGTCCGTCCGTCTGTATATATGTGACATTATAATATATATGGTATATTATAATAAGATAGTACATTTTTAGGTAAGGACACAAATGTAAGGGATCAGTTTAGAACAAATTTGCATTGAAAATCGACCCCCCCCCCCACTGAAAACTTATTTTAATTGAGGATTTATAAAAACTAACTTGCTGAAAACCTGCCCCGGGATCCCATTAGTTGCCATGGAAAATTTGGTGGCCATGGCTGTGGCCATTCTTGAATTGGTGAATTATACATTTTTAGGTAAACGTGAACGCTGCTGGACACAAACTAAGGGACCAATTTAGTATAAATTTTCCTTGTAAATTGAACCCACCGCAAAAACTTATTTTGGGGCCAATTTTCCAAAACAACATGCTAAAAACAAGCTCTGGTGTCCCCATTAATAACCCCAGACAACTTGGTCGCAATGGCGCTGCTTGAGTTTTGAGTTTGAGTTTTGCGATCACAGACGGACGAACATTTTGTGAATGATAGTACGATATATATGCACCATTACCAGAAAATTCGTCATCAACTACAACTACTCCTTTAAAAAAAAATGGATTCGAACCACCAACCTTTCAGTTGAAGGCATACATCTATTCAGCTAGGGCGATTTATTTGTGATTCCAATTTCCCTTGTTAAATTTAGAAAATAGAGGAATCCTTCTTTTTGTAGCCTAAAACATTTGCGTATGCATTACAAAGTTTCACCTTATTCGGTTCTGCAGTTTGGGCGTGCATTGCGTTCTTATAGCAATTTATTTTGGAAAAATCAAGGAGGAATCTGAAAATTTGTTAAACCTTTGTAACTAGTGCTTTCCAGCAAAAGTTATTACAAAATTAAAATCATCGCTTTGTGCAAAAACTCAACTTAATCATATTAAGGGCACCGCGCGTGCCCGATAAGATGATGCTAGAATAATTTAGCCAAGGTTTGCAGTATATCAAGGAGAATTTGTTTACCAGTTCAACTCCTGTCCAATTCAATTAAGGGGTGAACTTCATTTGTGCACGAATAATATAATAACTGTTTTATGTTTCGATGTCAGATGTCACGGTTCGTGTTACAAGTAATGGTGGATACTACGGATTTACCAATAAAAAGGCGGATTGTGTCGACTGGGCATCCCAGGATCCCCATACGCTACGCACAGGCTTGCGCCCTGGAGAGGTTACTTCAGTGTCAGTCCATTGTCTATCGAGACAGAAGGGAGCCTTCTATACATGTGTTAGAAGTTGATAATAAGACAGAAAGCGGTGGATGCGAGTTTTAAATAACTTTTATGATACCTGACGATTGGGTCACAGTCACTTGAGTCGCAATATATACCGAATGGACATTTCTAATTTTACATTTAGGAATATTGAATTAGAAAAAGATTAAGAATAATTGCCAAGTTCACATGTACGAGCCAGCAATTTTACGAAAAGAGTTTGAGAACACAATTCAAAAAGTGAAATAGTACATTTTACAAGCATATACATCAGCTGATCATTGCATAAGTGAGATTTGCGGACTCACCTGCTTATTTCACAGCTAAACAAGTACATTTGCCAGATGAGAAATATGAAGTGTCAAGTGAACAAAAAAAAATTAAATATAGAATTAACATCTTTAAAGATGAGCAACGAAGTATGTCGCTTTACTACATGGAGTATCAGGTTTAATAACATGAAGAACTAGATTTACCAGAGATATTTTCAAGGGGTATGTATTACAAATTTTCTTAGTGAATATCACAGCTACATGTGGCCCAAAAGAAAGACACATTAAGAACCGGTATATCTCAAAATGGAAATATGTCAATGAACATTTTAGAAGAGGAACAATTTCTTGAAGTCTAAGTCAAACAATGCTTTTTATTCGATGAGCCTCGAAGTTCACACAGATTAATTAATTTATTTCGCTAACACAAGCAAACCTAATTGGAGAGAACATCTAAACGAATTTCACAAGGCCATCTTTGTTTGATGAGTTAGACATACATACATACATACTTTTACCCCAAATGAAAAAACAACAAACATTGGATACTGACTTGATGCATGTATCTGATTTTGCAAGATCATCAGTGTACTGTCCGCAGAATGTACGGGAGATTTTGATTTGACTAAGCTCATAATAATGAAATCAGCGTCTAAAATGAACGTACTCTGGTTAATGGCTTTTTATTTAAAAACAAATTAAAAACTATGACAATCAAATTTAAAAAACAAGGCAACCAAATTTGAAAATACGCCAAGCAGATTTCAAAATATTCCGAGCAAATTAAAAAGACAAGCAAAGTGAATCGATGAACTGATCGATCACATACAGGCGTGGATCGAGGGACGGGCCCACGGGGTTCTGACACCCCACACCCTTTTTAGGGAAAGGAACAATTAAATGTTTCTTAAATATCCAGATAAAGGAATTCTATAAATATTATTTATCAATTTTATTTATTGGTTCTGTGGTAAATTTCTTGATTAACCTTCTTTTTTTTTTTTTTACAGTACTCTTTTGTCGATTCTCTTGCTGAAAATACTACGACTCAAATGTAGTGAAAACTGCTGGATCACATACTTTCTTGTATTGGGGGCTGGGAAATTGGTTTCTTTTTCATGAATTATATTTATTTGTAATTTGTTTTATTCATTTGAACCCCCCCCACCCGCTCGAAGTTTTTTTTTCTACATTTAGACCCACCCTCCTCTGCTAAAAAGTTTCATTTGCCCCCCACCCCCTGCTATAAATCCTAAATCCGCCAATGCACATATATACAGTTACTGAGACAATCGCTGCAAACATTATTTCTTTGATTTTAAAATGAATGTATAATTACTTGGGGTTTATAAAATTCCTTTATATGGATATTTAAAAAGATCTAATTGTGCCCATCCCGAGCAGGGATGAGTGGGGTGGATGTCAGGAGCCCCTGGACCCACGCCTCTATGTGATTACTCATTTCCTTGATTCAGTTCGCTTGTCTTTTTAACTTGCTCGGCGTATTTTTTTAATTTACTTTTGTTGTTGTTGTTATTAATTTGGTTGCCGTATTTGCTTGCTTTACTTTTTAATTTGTTTGCAAAAAAAAGTATAGATAAGACAAAATGAACTCATGAAAACACTTTTTTCTGTTACCTCACAGACTGACTGATTTGAATTTACATAGTCTATACAGGTTTAAATAATCTGATTTAGAAACCATGTGGGCTCTTCAAGCCCACATGGTTTCTAAATCAGTCAAGCCCACATGGTTTCTAAATCAGTCTATACAGGTTTAAATAATCTATGTAAATTCAAATCTGTGATTTAATCGATTATGTTATCTGATGGTCCAAAATAATCAACCATTCAAATCAGCACCAATTATTTTCCAAGTAAAATTTGACCGAGTAAGAAAAGCAAAAGAAATTAGCCAAAAAATATTTTTATGTTTTAATGGCCATTTTCCTTTTGTTTGCATAAATAATATTTTTATTTTTCACTTTTTCGCGTCAAGTGTCATTAGATAGAAAATTATCACCAAAAATAAATAAATATATGAATAAATAACTAACTAAATAAGGAGTAAAAATTCCAATTTCAGTTTCTAAAAACTTATGTTTGTAAATATAAGCCTTGTATATATTTATCGAGAAGAATGAAATCGTAGTTTGTGTTTTCTCCACACTAAACGTGTTATTTCTGGAGTTTAAATTCATCTGATGAGACAAAAGAATCTGTAAATTTACCTTTCTTGCTTTGCCATTCTTCAAGATTATTTTTGCTGTTATATTTGTTTTCTTAAGATAACATTTGTTAGAGATGACACTAACAATGACTCAATAAGAGAGATGTGCTTTGTTTTTGTATTGTTGTTGCTGCTGTTATTATCGTTTGCTGTTATCTACATCAGCAGAGTAAAGATGAGGGAGTAACTGAATGTAGTATTTAAAACAAATGCTGATAGCGATAGAAATAGAAATAATATAGTTTACTAGCGATCATAGTCAGGGGCGTGAAGCACAAACAACGATAACAAAATGAGGAAGTAAGAGAGAAGAGTTACACTTATGAGAGGGTGACTGTGAATAAATGAACCGATGAAAAGAAAAAGAGCAGAAGCAAACGATAAGAGAAAAAAGGAAAGTGAAAGTGAAAGTAGATAAAAGGGAATTGATTCAAGAAAACGAGAAGGAAGTAAAAATAAATCCATGAAAGAAAGACACAAGAAAAGCAAAAAAGAAAAAGGATACCGTAAAAAATGACCAGAGGTACCACCACCACCAATAATAATAAATATATCAAACAGCAAATCAAGGAAATAAAAAAAGAAGATGAAAAAGCTTGAGCGACATAAGCTGAAAAGAGAGGTGGTGCATTTAGGGAGGAGGTCAAATCAATGAAAGAGTGGTTAGCCGAGCGGTAGTGAGAGAATTCGAGAGGCAGATAGTGAGTGAGCGAGAAGACGTACACCAACAATGGGGAGGTGGAGAGAGAGAGAGAGAGAGAAGGAGAGGTACAGAATTGAACGGGACGGCTGTAGTCTTCTATAAGCCCACCACCACCACTTCCACCACGGCGGTGTAAAACGCAGTCTTCTGCTGCTAGACTGTAACCCGTCGCTGTGAGAAAACGAACGGAGATGCCAGAGCAATTTGATAGATATTTACTAAATTTTTCTACACGCGTTTGACGACTTGCCGGGATTTTTCGGCAGTGCGCTCCCGAACTGCGTGCGGATACCGACAGATAAAGGAGTCTTGGTGGAACAGCCAATTATTGATTCCGTTATTGTTAAATTCTTAGTAAATTCTATTGTTATACTACAAGAGATCTCTGTGCGTCCTTTGCTCCTCCGGCGAGTACGTACAACTTAAAGGTTTTACCATGCGACTTTTCCGTTGCAGTTTCATAGATATATTACTTGGAATCTGTCTGCTTGGATTTGTATTAGCTACCCGAGATGTCCCCCTAGGCACAAGCAGCAGCACCGTTGAGGCTCCCCAGCTTGTGGTACCTGTTCAAGACAATTTGAAAGGAACGGGTAACCCTGCGGAACAACATAATTGTCCATCTATGATCCAGGTGGACTTACTTCGACTTTCATATGATTATTCCTACATCGATATTGACATAATTCAACATGTAAAGGTAGGTTAAGTACCTTTTTTTCAGTTCACAAAATAAATAACAAACAAAGAAATAAAAAAGACAAGAGAAACATAAGAATATGGCATTTAAAGATGGGGAAATGACAGAAAGTCCAAAAAAGTTCAAAAAAAGTAAATGGAAATGTGTTTAGGAATGGGTGTGTGTGTGTGTGTGTGTGGGGGGGGGGGTTTACAGCGTTTTCCCAAATCAAAGAACGAGTTCATTTTTCAAGGGTTAACTTTCACTTCCTTTTCCTTCAAAACTACCTGGAAGTATTTTTGGATAAACAGAGTCTTTGGAGAAAAAATGTCAAAATGTGAGAAAAGGTAGACACTCGTCTAAAAAGGAAAAATGAGTAGTTATTTTAATTTTAAATCTTATACCCTGTCTGCACAAAGCAAACATTGGTCAGCGCGAAGATGTTTTGATCACAATTAAAAAAAAATGGTTTAAGTTGTCATATGTTGTTATCATTTGTCATTTCATTTTTATTAACGTCAGAAATGTTTGTGTTGCCAACCAAACCGTCACGTTTCCATCCTTATGTCAAAGATTCGGTGACTTACACTTGTGGTCTTCTCTCTTTCTCGCCTACTGAGTCTGTCTAAAAAAGAAAATGTATATCAATACACACACACACACAATTAGTGTCTAAAAAAGAAAATGTATATCAATACACACACACACACAAAAAAAAGAATAGAAGAAAAAACTGTTTCACAAGAACTTAAACTCGAAACTTTAAATTTATAAAGTGTCGCGCACATATTTTTTTAAAAAGTAAAAGAGAAAAAACACTGCAGTTTTTTTTAGTTTACTTGTAAGAAATATTCTGCGATTTTGAAAGGACATTATTTCTGATTAACTGATAGGAACAAGCGATTCCGACAGAATTTCAGTTTACATTCTTAGTAGAATTCTTCTGACTATAAAACAAAAAGAAAGAAAAGTCGATAAATGAACATTTATAAATCATTCGATAGGGTTCGCAATTTAATAATAACAATATTATTTTCTTTTATATCATTCAAATACACGGTGTCATTTCTTTTTCTTCAGGGTTAATGTTTCTTATAAATTCTTTTGAATACTCCCTAAGTGAAATCATTTGTCTGTGTGTGCGCGTTTTGATGTTCGTCGAAAATGCGCTTTCGGGAGAAAAGTTTTCCTTCATACCCAGAAAGATTCGATAGGCGTCGAGAAGGCCAATTTTAGATGAATGTACAAGCGACAAGTTTATACACACACACACACACACACACACACACACACACACACACACACACACACACACACACACACACACACACACACACGTGTGTGTGCGCACAGATGAAGATTCTTTTTTCACATCGAAAAGAGATAAGCAGGAAGAAACCTAAAAGAATCGAGTCATATTAATTACACTCTTTTATTATTTATTTTAATTTGAATATTTACATTAATGTTATTTGATTTATAAGTACTGACTTTTCAAAACTGGCTAATATTTAGAGACTATTCCATTTCCAAAATATTCAAATATTTTAATGATAGTTTTAGAGAGAAAAGTATGAAATAAAAAAAAAACATAAAAATCAAAGAAAGTTTTTAAAAAAAATCATTGCATGTATATGATATTGATGTAAATATTATTGCATGTATATGACATCAATGTAAAGATTTATAAACATTATATGAAATATGAGATGCCTACCAATAAGAGATCATTTCTACTATATCTATTAGCAGGACACAAATACTATAAATTGAATGTATCACCAAAGATCTTTCATTTATCCATTTTTCCCCTGACGATGACCAAAAGGTCGAAACATGTTAGGAATATAAAA
>VCCN01007092.1:586391-601398 GCA_006491835.1 Architeuthis dux | reverse complement strand
GCCAACATTTTTATAAACCATTTTGACCATGCAAATGTTCAATTATTGAAACATTCAATTTCGTGGCCAAAATATTTAATAAATCTTCAAAGATTTTCATAAATACTTTTGGCAACACAAATGTTTTTAAATTTTTGAAACTTTCTCTTTATTCTGATGAGAATACATTTTTTCTCTTTTCAGGTGCAAAACCAGAAAAATTGTGAAGAAATACATGAATATTGAACTAAAGAACTCTTTCTCAATCCCCTGATCTGTCACTCAAGATCTCCGAAACAGTTCCATGGCAAACAACTGCTGATCCCTACATTTTACTTATAGTACTATAAGATCTAATTCTGTGTTGAATATAAATCCTTCTGAACATCTCTCATTAACAGTTATTATTAAATACTTGACTTATATGACAAGTAATGAAATAAATGAATAAACAGAACATTTCTGTAAGTAACATCTTTAGTTTTAAAAATAATTTTCCATAGTAACATCGTAAATGCTTTAAGACTGTAAGACTTAAATAAATATAAACCTATATAAATATGAAACTTCTATATTAAAAGAATAAACATATATATATTTTCCGGTTTTTTTTTCAGCAACATCTTTAGTGTTTGAAGCTACAAAGCTTTCTAGACTATACATATATAAAAATATAAAAGCAAGGTATCTATTTTATCAAAAGAATAGCTACATAGATATAGATATATGTTTTTAGGTATATATATGAAAGATATATAGGTAAAATCAATTCATAAGTATATATTATATATAAAGAACACATATTTAAACAGTATATATGTATACATGCATGATATAAACAAGATATACATATAGACATTCATATATATATATATATACATACATATAAACTCTTCACAAACTAAAAACTAGGACTAAATTTGCAAAGGTCATTATACAAAAATAAGTGACTAAAGAAATTGCATCTGTTTCACTTGTCAAGGCATCAAAAGAAAGGACCAAATTGATACAATATTAATTCAGAGCAATTATATCAATATCAGCTTTTTATAGATTGGCAAGAAAGTAAAATGGACAAGAGCAAAGGTAAAGACAAAGAAGAAGATTTGAAGAAGGATAGAGCTTTTTCTTTTGATTCAGATGGAAAACTTATTGAAATTGACCCATTTTCCCTTGACATTGACAATATAATAAACGGAATTTTGCAAAAATCCAATGGTTACAACCAACTATCCTGGGTGAAGGAAAACAGTGGATCTCATTATTCAGGCGTCAGGGTACGTTTGGATTAGTCTTTTTGCTGTATATATTTTGAATATAAACTTTTAGTGTGTATATTTCAGATGATTTTGGCTTTGTGTTTTGACATTTTCTTTTCTATATTTTGAGTCACTACTAGGATCTACCGTAAGATCGCCCACCCGATAGATCGCCCATGGGCGGTTATCTTAGGTGGGTGGTTATTTGGGGGTCAAGTTTTTGTAGATGAAAATTTGAAAGCATCTATGTTTTAGTGCACTGTAGTATAAAAAAACTGGACAACTTGAATAAGCATATAATAATTAAGACATCAAGTCCGAAATATCTGTCAATTCATTGTATGATAATTATAATGACATTTATTAGTTGAGAACCTATATTTGCCCGGCGCCAGTGTGAGCGACTGCTAAATGAGTGGCCTAAATCATAAATGTGAATAAAGAAATAAACTCTGTGTGGAAATCAACGTGCGTCCACCTTGGAAGCAACCGTATAAGCAGATTCTGCTCTGCCGATTGAGCCAACGAAGATATCATGGTAGACAGGAGTCTTTTAATCCTACACTTACACTACACTTAATTTTATATCCGACTGAATATGATAATTATAATGGCATTTATTAGTTGAGAACCTATATTTGCCTGGCACCGGTGTGAGCAACTGCTAAACGAGTGGCCTAAATCGTAAATGGGAATAAAGAAACGACTCAGTTGGTAGAGCAGAAACTGCGTATAAGGTTGCTTCCAGGGTTGATGCGGGTTCGATCCCTGCACAGAGTTTGTTTCTTTATTCACATTTACGATTCAGGCCTCTCGTTTAGCAGTTTCTCACATCGGCGCTGGGCAAATATACTGACTGAGCTAATGAAGATCTCATGGTAGGCAGGAGTTTTTTGATCCTACACTTTATTGGCTTCTCCATTCTCACGTTCGTATTTTAGGCACGAATATAGTGTGGCTCTCGATGTCGACAGTATGAAATCAAATGATGGATAATTTTAATGACATTTATTAGTTGAGAACCTATATTTGCCCAGCGCGAGTGACAGCTAAACGAGCAGGCTAAATCGTATAAACAAAAAATTGCTTCAAAGAAATTAATTCGCTCGATACTTCTTTCACTATTGCTGAATTAGTTTTTTTCTTTTCCCATCATTCATCTTTCCCCTTAATTTTTCCCATAATTCGTATTTTCCCATAACTTTTCCCATTATTCATCTTTCCCCTTAACTTTTCCCATCATTCATATTTCCTCATAATTCTTGCAATCATCAACATTTCTCCACATCTTTTCCCATCAATAATATTCATTATCAAGTATTTTTGGTGTTTTGTATTTATGGCTTTGTCTCAATTTGATTTGTCTAAATACCTTTTGCTTGTATTATTTTTAATTTTTTCTTTTCTGTTTTCTTTACTTTTGAAAGGAACCAAGTCGGGATGAATTTGACTTTATGTTTTATCCAACTGAAGTGCAATGTAGGATTGTGCCATGCTGTGAACATCCCTGTTATTGTCGTGTCTTTATAACAAACAAACATGAGTTGCCACTTGAATTTCAAGAAATCTTAGGTCCTGATGATGAACTGACTCCATCAAAGTTCAGAGACTATATCTTCCCAGTGTTTGACAGGATTGTTACAGAGTATGTCCTTCCAGAAAACTACAAAATGAGTAAGAAATGTTTTTTTAAATTATCATTGCTAGCCTCTTTTCTCATTATGCTGATAGTTATCATTCCTAGACCTTTTTTTTTCTTCTCCAGCCAGAATAGAAAATAAAAGCATATGTCCGGCTTATACCTTTGTATATGTTACGGAAAGTCAAATTTACAAGGATATTGACTTGGTTCCGTGTTTGCAAGTTCAAGAACTGCCAGAATCCTGTATGGAATGGAAGTCCAGGAAGTTGACAGAAGAAGAAAAGAGGGATTGCCGTATTTATGTGGTTCCCAAAAAATGTGCTGCCGGTGAGATGTTTATTCATATTCTATAAAATTTTATGTGTTAGTCGTTAGATGGCATTAGGATCGTTTAATTTATTCAAGAAGAATGCTTTTTTGTATTGTGACAGCTGATATATCAGTGTGCATTTTCTTTTTTAGAAAGTTGTTAAAATTGGCACATTTTTGTTAATTGATTCTAACATTAAATATGGAAGAAAATATAAAAAATAAACATTTTCAGCATGTGCTTTTTTTATTTTAAGTAAGGTAAATATGTAACTCTATCAAAAGATTTGTGCAGCTGATGGAGTAAGTACTGTTAATGATTGAAATGTGAAAAGTGGATATTTCTTACTGAATGATGCTCCATGGTTGTGTTGACCAGTTGAGGGTGATACCGATCAAATCAAGTCATTACTTGAGAATAATATCCAAAATAAACATTGAACGTCATTTGCATCAGCTTAGTTATATTAGCTGCTTTGATATGTAACTTCCTCTTTAAGTTAGGGAAAAAAAACCTACTGGAACATATTTCTATGTGCGTGCCTAATTTCTATTTAGTTAAAATTAGTACACAAAATAGTCTGGAGAAATAATCTGTAAAAAAGTAGTCCTGTATCTTGTGACAACACTTCCTTTATTTTCTAGCTATAAAAACAATAACTTCAGTTTTCCTTCGCTGACTTTTGGTCTGATGGCCCGAAGTAATTCCCGCATGTTTTTCCAGCATGTGTATCCTTCTTTTACTGTTTATTTTGTATTAGCTTTTTCAGGACTCACTCAAGTTTGCCTACTAGTAAGCTCAGCTCTGTAGCTTTCACCAATATACTTTCTATTCATTTCCTTTGCACACTCTAACCCAGGTCTTTTTACCTGTATGTTTCCTTTTTGCACTCTGACTAACATCTCTCTTCTGATAACGTTTCTATCACATTGCTTTATATTTCTTGAATGAATCTAAAGGCTTAAATCAATTATAATTCTTTTGTTTTATAGACAATGAATGTTTTGCAATAAAATTAAAATCCGAATGTTGGCTTTGTTTTCTTTTCCAGATGACGAAGAGCTGGAATTATGGCGGATGAGTTTTTCCGCAATCGAAAAGAAAATACTTCGCGACAAATGTGACTGGGTTGAAAAAAATGTCATAAGAAATCTAAAGGATTGTTTCAGATATGGAAAAAAAGATGACGACAACAGTAAGCTTTGTTCATATCACATAATGACCAATTGCTTGCATTTCTTTGAACAAACTCAAAAGCGACCAAAACGTGGAGATAAATATATCCGGCAGGCTATAGATTATTTAATCCGTGCACTGCAATCGAAGGATATTCGACATTTCTTTAATCCGAGTTTCAACCTTTTGCAGGATGTGGATGAAGAAGAATGCCAACAATTTATTGAGAAGCTCAGCAGACACCGACAGGGAAAAGCCTAATAATGAATACTTACAAACAAAAATAGACTGAAGATATAAAAAAGCATGGATACCTCTGCATCTTCCATATTCGCTAAAAACTGAATGTAAATTAGTTCCTATATAGCAACGATGCAGGGGAGGTAACTGTAAAAATAATTCCTACCCCCAAATTTAATCAATTCTCCCTTAGCCCTTCCACAAAAAGACATTGAAATTCATTTAGAACATTTGGAAATATTGTATGAAAATTGAATGTATCACAATTTTGAATGTACAAATATTGAGTTACCTCCCTCAAAATGTAAATCTAGCCTTTTTATCAACTGTTCGTTTTTTACCTATTTTCTCCTGCAGAGTAATAAAAAAAAATCTCTCAATCGAAAACAAATTCCTGGATCCACTAAAAACTGAATGAAAATCCGTTCGTATATAGCAACAATGCAGGGGAGGTAACTGTAAAAATAATTCCTACCCCAAAATGTAATCAATTCTCCTTTAGCCCACCCTTCCACAAAATGACATTGAAATTCATTGAGAACATTTGGAAATATTGTATGAAAATTGAATGTATCACAACTTTGAATGTACAAATATTGAGTTACCTCCCTCAAAATGTAAATCTAGCCTTTTATCAACTGTTGGTTTTTTTACCTCTTTTCTCCTGCAGAGTAATAAAAATATCTCTCAATCGAAAACAAATTCCTGGATCCACCCTCAGCTATGGGTAAAAATAGCCGTTGAAGTGAGTGCCGCTGCTTCAGCATATTGCAAAACCCCAAAGAAATTTGAGTCTAGTCAAGACAAAGGAGTGTTGAGAAAACTTGTGATATATGATGCTCGGGCAGGAAATGCTTGCTGTAGCCTGCGTAAGCACAATATTTATTTATTGTCTGCAAAACAAAGAGTTAAATAGCTTAATTTCATTTGAATTATAGTTTTACAATTAATATTAGAAACCGTCAACCAAAACTGTCAATATAAGTTTCTTCAGTTTTTAAGCTGGTTGGCTGGCTGGCTATGTATATATCGTGCATACAGACTGCACCAATGGAGCTAGAGGGCTAAAAATCAACACTTACTCCTTATTATGTCTAGAAAAAAATGGCTTCTTTGTTTTTTGAAAATTCCCACCTTTAAATAGGTTTTTAGTGGGGGTTTCAATTTACAATGTAAGTTTTTTTCTAAATTGGTCCCTTAGTTTGTGACCGGCAGCATTCACACTTGTTTTTTTTTTTTAAATTCTGAATTTTTTAGTGATCACTGCCCAATAAATGGCGAGAGAAGTAACTTATTCATTTATCACCTCTTTTTCCAATTGATCACCCCCAACACGGCATGCTGCCAAAAGACATTGGTCATGTGACAGTTTCTATTGAGTGACTAACCAGACCTGTATTGTAAGTACAGTAAACCCTTTCTATAACTAATTGGAAGATGGGGATGGTTGTTAAAGCCAAAAGTTTGTTATACTTGATGTTTGCCCTTGTTTGGTAAATAAGATTATGTTTGGTAGTTCACTGTATTCAACAAACATTGTTCGGTATATCCAAAGGCAGTTTGGTTGCCCATCGTTTTACGTAAAATTTGTCATCCTTTTCAATTTATCTGCCGTAAATAAAACTTGAAGTTAAAAAATAAAAACGACTGTTTTCATTTAAATTTACTCTCATATTTCAGTTTGTAGTGAATTAAACATTAAACTGAAGTGAATGTTGTGTAAGATGTGCCTAAAAAACAACACCTATATTTACCTTCAATGTTTATTAACACTAGCTGAAAATACTGGTCTTCCATGTGGTTATCCCCAGCTATATGAAACCTACGGCTGTAAAACCTCGAGTTTAGTAATGAGGTAATGTTTTACGGCCATAGGCCCCATATTAGCTGGGTATTTTCAGCTAGTACCAAATAAAAACTGGAGATGGTAGCCTGGCCCCAGATGATCCCAGCCTAATAAGCAGCATGCTTGGTGTGCTCTCCAATGGCTGCCTGTGTGGAATTGAGTTGTATGGCCTCTGCTTGCGGGCAAAGAGATCCAGTCTTGCTTTGTCCACACCAGTGGCTGCGCTAGATCTGTCATACATGAGGACAACAAATCTCTCTGTTGCAGGTCAAGATCACCAACTGATGTTGGGTGCTGGCTGAGATTGGTGAAGGTTTCATAAACTTCATCACAGATGTTCTAAGTCTGCCATGCAGTCTTCTCCCCTTTACCGTGGAAGGCAGACACAACATTACATTCAGTGAATGCATGAAAGTATGGTATTCCACTTGCTTTCTCTGGCACCATTGTAGAAAATACCTCATAGACTGGAATCCCTTGTACATTAGCTTCTTGGCCAAAGGCAATCCATATGTTCTCAAGACCAAGGTCCTGTAAGGATGGTAGTACAGATATTGCTATGACTAGGACATCAGTGTCATTAGCCTTGATGATGAGACTTGCTACCATCTGTTGTTCCATCCCTGGCATGAACAAATATTTTCATGTCAGCTTCTTCATGACAGCATGGAGACACTGCATCCAGGGACCTCCTTGTGTTGCTAATGGCATCTTTCCCTTTTGTGACAATGAGTGTGCTTGTCGTCTTTACACGTCTTCTTCGCAAGGAAGTGAAACAGCACAGTCTTATAGCTGTAATCTCAAAGGAAGCTTCTCCAGTTGTTTGGGGTCTTACAAGTTCCCATCACTCTTTTTCTAATTCCTTACCCCCTTTTTGACCTAGTTTCAGATTTCAAGCTTGACTTCTTGTAAACATCAAACACTGTGTCCACCCTTCTGGATGATGTCTTCCCTAGCATAGTCATCAAATGTCTTTGAGGTGCATGGAGGTAGGGCATTGATCAGTGCTGAGCCATCTATGATGACTGCATCTCCCCATGGTTCTCTGTCTGAAATGTTCACTTATGCTTAAAGAATTTCAGCCAGCTGTGACTTCTGACATGTATGAAGCTTGTCACAGAGATGCAAGAGATGACTAGTTCTCACGCTTGAAGAATTCTTGCAAGTCACAATGCCTGTACTGGCATGAGATGAAGAGTCATGAGAACAACTGAGTCATCTTTCAGTACCTTCTCCTTAGAACCCCCCCCCCTTGCTTTAAAACTTGTTTAAAGAAAGAAACTTCTTGCTTCGGTGATAGAATGAACATTAATCTTTATTCTGTAGCTCCTTCATGAATGACTGGAACTGCTCTTTGCTCTGCTGGTGATGAGTACCAACCAGTTCGGCAAGAGCTGGGTCTGCAATATTCTTGGTGACTAGTGCTAGTAGGTCAGACTCTTCTTGGGATGCGTTGCCCATCTCCTGCAACACTACAGAGGGCGCTTTCACCTACTCAAACAAAGATCTGAGCACTCAGTGTTTGCTGCCATTGTTTGCATCTTTCACATCTGACACAGTCTTGTGTCCGGCTACTAGATAACTCACTTTGGGTCCAGCATACCATCCAACTACGAAGCACTACCGGGTCTTCTGTCAAGCCAATGGCTCCTCCATCTTTGATGACTTAATTATTTTGTTCATGGAACATCATGTCTCAGAGGTGAACTTGGATCCATCGCACATAATTGACATTGTTGTTTGCAAAGAAGTAAGGGGTCAGTTCTGAGAGTGCTTCACAATACAGGTTGGAGTCTCTTTCTTTGAATGAGTGGATCAGGGTGAAAATGGTGAGTTCCATGTCCAGCACCAGACTTCTGAACTGGAACTGTGGATTCTCTAGCCTCCGTTGTTCACAGCTAAGATCGTCAACAACAGATCATGAACCCCTTGGCCGGGTAATGATACTGCAATTATTCATTGCCAAACACAATCTTGGCATTTCCTCTTTTTCACCTATGGGTGAACCATCCTGTTTTTGGAAATTAGTCATTTATTTTGTTATTCAGTTCAAGGCACAATAACTAAAAACAACTTTTTTATGTAAACCAAAAGGAGCTAACTCCCATAAAATTAATGTTTACTATCGAAAAATTTAGATTTCATTAATTCTAAAATAAAAAAATCCAGGCACCCAGACAGGTATAAAAAAAAAGCCCAGTGCTAGTAGCCTTGCTCCGCACCACTGTCTGCTCAGCTGTGATGCGTAGCTTACTCAGCCACATTTGCTGCAGACAGTTGGAGCGCACTCTGCTGGACACCATTTCTTAATTACCCCAAGCATCATTTTCTGGTGTTCTGTAAAATGTTTTCTTATAAGTGCAAATAGGACAACATATATGCCAATATCTGCCGAGGCTGACTGATAAATCAGTTGGAGGCTTCACAAAAAAAAAAAAAAAAAAAAAAAAAAAAAAAAAATCGGCAAAATCCAATCCAACAGGCATGAAAATTTAAGAAACTTCCAGAGAACAAACACATTAAATTTCATGCTTGTATCATACTGTGCACAATTCCCCTCAAATATTGATGTTATCTGCTCCACTATAAATTATTTGTGTGCCGTTTTTAGCATCGAGTGGGTGAGTGTGTGAAAAATTAATGGTTTGTATGGAAATCAAGTTGTTTGTTCTTTATTTTATTTGTGCACCGTTTAAGGTTTTGGGGGGAAATAAAGTTTTTATTTATTTCTTCTGTCCCGTTTTTAACATCGAGTGTGGCATGCTGTTACATGGCATAAGTTGTTACTTATAAAAAATAATGTGTCTGGAGGATGTAATTCGTGTAAACTACCTGAAATATCAAAACTTGTGGTAAAGAAGCAAGTTATTAAAAGGTGTAAATACTAGCCCCAATCGAACCATTGTATTTCCCAAATTAATTTAGGACATTAAAAACAAAAGTCTACACACAAATGAAGCATAAAGTAAAGACAGCCGTTTTTTCTGATAATCAAGCGGAAGTAAGTTAGTTTTATTGAGCTGTGGTTTCTACAGGGTCTATTAAGATTCGCAGGGCCAGAATATTTACTCAAAGATGTCTAAAATGTTTTGTTTTTTTTAGTTTCGGAGAGCGTTGTCCGACGTGGCTCCCATCCTCTCACAATATGGTCGATGTTGACACCAGTGCACGACGAGAAGCTGGGCGCTATCTGTTATCACATATTGAAACTAAGGACAGTATCAACTTACCCCTGTATACAACTAGCCCCGCTCTTCCGTATTCTACGAGTCAGCCTATTAATCTTGTCTATTAAATAGTTTAGATGAGCAGTGTGAAAAAGAAAAAGCTCTAAATTATATTAATTGGTGTGACGGTTTTTAATGTTCAAAATCTGATCTTCTCCATGTTATTTTTTATTTAACATTAAAGAAGTTTGCTGAATTAAATCGTTTTATTTTTTTGAGTGAGACGAGTTATCTTCCCTTCTGTATTGACACACCAGTCAAGCTCCAGAAGACAAAACACCTGGGTTGGGTAAACTTATTATATTAACACCCTGATTAGGTAGGTGCAAAGCAGTTATGTATTTAAAGGTAAATAAAAACCAATTAATTAATCACAAAAAACAACAAAACAAACCAGTGTAGGGCACTATTAGTGCTTTTTTTTAAATTTAAATAAATAAATAAATACATCCGTTAACCAAGTCGAAAAAAAAAAAAGAGAAACAATTTTTTTTTTTCGCCAGTAATTTTGTGCTTTTAATCCGTTAGACCCTAACAATTTTCCTAGGTGTTAGTTTTTAGAAAAAAATGTTTATGGTTTTATGAGGGGGGGGGGGGTTCTATTTACAATGTAACTGTATGGTAAACGGGACTGTTACTTTCCATCCGTTGAATGGAAACGAGGCTTCCAAGTATTCGGTTACTATCCTTGTGAGGCTTCTTTCATATTTTAATGACAATTTTTCTGTGCTTTCATTAAGGTTTTGTTGGTGGGGGAGCCATGCTGGACTGCCTGAGGGTGCGCATGTGTCTTTCTGTGAGTGTGCAGGGCGTAGAGGGGAGTTCGCATTAGGAAGATTGTTAGGATCTAACGGATTAAAAGCACAAAAATTATTTTTTTCCGACTTGGTTAAGGATGTAGATCTTTACCAAAGATTTTTCTATTCTATTCACTGAAAAGTTCCACTGTCTATAGAAGCGGTATCTAGCGGTCCATGTAATTAAGAGTTATGGAAAAAAAATTATTGGATGCACATTGATATTTACGAGTGTCATCAGCCAGATTTTTTATGCATTCTGAGTTAGCGTATTTTAGGTAGATCAAGGATGGAGGGCAGACAGGCAAAGCACAATTAAAAAAAAATTACTTTAAATATCTAGATCAGTGGTTCCCAACCCAGAGGGGGAGGGGGGATTTGGTAGAGATCACATTGATGTGTATATCAGTTATGATAGCAGATTTCTTATTTTTATTTTAATGAATCGGAATTCTAAATGTGTTATTATTTTCGCTTGCTTCCTTTGAGTTGTACAATTATAAAATTAAACTAATTCTTAGTATGAAGCTGTCTAATTATACATAAAATAAAGTTATTATTTGAAATTATTCTTTGTTGCAACTTAATAAAATGGAAGAGGGGAATATTAGTAATCTTATTGACAAAAGTGGAGAATGACCCCAAAAGGTTGGGAACCACTGATCTAGATAAAGAAATGTTATAATGTAGTGTACTGGCTGATTATGAAACTCGCTTACCTTCTTTCTCTCTCTGTGCTGTAATCAAAATCCTTGCATGCATGCTCCAATCTGGAAGTAGTCAGAAAACAACAAATGGCTTGCGAGTCTGGCACCAGCCAAATAAACCTAAGTTCGCCCATTTTGTTTTCTAGTTCCGGTTTCGAATCAAGATTTATTTCCCTGGCCTCATCTTTATTGACTTCAACCCCCCTTCCAACATGGCCGCCAGTGGGAGACAAACGGACATAAGTTGACTTTATACCACATATAAAAAACAAAACAGTAATGACAAATAATCATGAATTAACCTTTTAAAAAAGATTTTTTTTAAAATCTATTACTTTGTTTTTCCACGTATTTGTAGAAAAGAATGGATCAGCTTAGTGGGTACCTTAATTCAAGATACTAGGGCAGTGCCCGTTCTAAAGGTGCAGGTTTGGAAGGGGCTGAACTTAATGGTGTGAGGAGCAGCCTGCCATAATTGTTATGTAAAATAATTAGTTAGATATGTAGTTAGACAATGCACTGTTTTGGGTATTTAGAGGTCGCATTCCAAGGGAAATTATGAATCATCACCACCCATATATGCTGTGTTGGGGGTGATCAATGAATAAGTTATTTCAATATGTTTTGTCAATAAAAATGGTCAGAATTTTTAAAAAATTAAAAAAACAAGCAGGCACAAATTAGTGACTAATTTAGCCTAAACTTACATTGCATATGGTTCAATATGCAATGGAAGTTTAAAATCAATTAATAGGAATTCAAATATATCTAAATTTTTTCACGAGGTATAACTAGTATAAAAATAACTGGTACAAAACGATGCATGCGAATTAAACTTTATTTCTTTTTAAGGAATACCAATGTTCGACATGGTCTGTTCAAGATATGCGAGGGGCGTCTGTGGGTAGACCTGTGGCGTCTGTGGAGGTGGCATCACAAGTGACTGGGAAGAAGGCATCCCTTGCTGACTCTGTGAGGGTTGTACTTGTTGGTAAGAAGGTAAATTCCCCTGCATACCATGCATAGACATTGGGCCAGAACCTGGCCCAGAAGGAGGCTGACCAGAACCCTGGGGGACTTGGCTGGCACCGGACCCAGACTGAGTCTGAGGAGGTGGTTGCTGAGGTCCTGATTGAAGATTGCACAACAAGTTCTGCCATTGTTGCAGACGGTGTTGGTGCTTTTGTAACAAAGCATCTTTACGTAAAAGTTCTTGCTCAAGGTCGCTAAACTCCTGAAAAAGAAAAGAAAAATCACTGATTGATCTCCTAATTGGTAATGGTCATATCATAGTTTAGTGTTTCAAATTATCATGGTTGTTGTGAGGGCAATTGGTCAGTAACAAGTAAAGTGTCTGTCTCTTAACTCTTGAAGTCCTAAAGAGCATGAGGCAGCACGTAAACAAACATGGCTGAAAATCCTAAAACGCACGAGGCCACAAGTTTTTCTTGCAATACTGCCAATTTTCACAACAATCTGCCCACAAGTAAAGACACTATAAACATTATTCAAATGTTTATAGTGTCTTTACTTGTGGGCAGATTGTTGTGAAAATTGGCAGTATTGCAAGAAAAACTTGTGGCCTCGTGCGTTTTAGGATTTTCAGCCATTTTCTGCTCAATCATTACAGGACTGGGCTTTGGACATTTTTTGAAATTTTCAACAGGATGTTAAGAGTTAAGAGACAAATTCCATTGGAGTATACGGCCAGTGACAAAATCCAGCTTAGTGAGTTTCAAATCCGGTCGAGATCAGGACTATATTCTGACAAGTTTTTGATGACTACCCCCTTGGCAGGATGCAAGTCCACCAAAGGGATACTTCCACTCTAATCACAAAGCTTAGAGTGTACTCAATTAGCTGCTGAGTGCACAGGGAAATTTGTCCTAATGAAGAGTTTTCTACTCTCTTTGCTCATACTGGGAATCAAACCCAGGACCTTCTGTGTGTGAGGCAGACATGCTAACCATTACACTATCCGAGCGGACAGTTATAACAAAATAACTATCAAATCTAATAAAAAGTCATTTTTCTCGACAAAGTTCCTGACAGTATCAACATTTTTATAAAACATACCAGCTTTCAAAACTATATGGTAAAATAAATACAACTAAAAAATAGCTGATGGAGTGCTTACTTTTATTTTATTTTTCATTAGATATGATATTGGCTTAGTTAGTATTTTGTTGTTAATATTTGCTTAGTTAGTATTTCGCTGTAACTGACCGAGTGCCCTCACAACAACAACCACAATCATTTGGGATGCTCAATTACGAGATCGCCAATGGTAGCTTTCATTTTATTACTCAGTGGCAAGCTATCACTCTGCGAGTGTTCCTCCACAATTTTCATTAAAGAGTAATCTCCCTTGGACATGCTTCAGTCATTAAATAAAAAGAAAGAGTGGTAGAACTACCTAGCATAGCCCAGGGTTTTGTTCTATTTTTAAAAAGGAAGAAAAATACCAAATGTACATCATAGCAACACAGTTTCTAAGATCACATCCATATAGTTTGTTAGGCTACCACAATTTTAAGATATATTTCCAGATGTCAAAGACACTATTTTTTACCTCCGAAATAAGTCTTGAAAATTCACTGTCCTACAGACCAAAGGTTACTTTTTTTCATGAGCCTTCATAAACAATTTTAACTGTCCTAAAGTAAATGGAAACCGTCTCAAAATCAAAATGTTGTTTCTTCACTTTGTTATTATCATCAATAGTTGTTAGTAGTATGATAAAAACACCAATAAAATATTGAGGAAATAAATAATTGTCAAACTCCAGAACTTTGTTTTTCTACCATAACAAAAACAAGAACAATCCTCGCCAAATAAAAAAGAAATTTTTAAAAAAAAGAAAAGAAAAAAAAAAAGAAAATCACTTTTGTCCCGCGGAAGATATTTGTTCGTCCACATACCCATTTTTACCGTCCCCGGGACGTTTATTTTGAGCCCTGATCTCCATATTGTAAGAGAAAAAGAAAGAATGCAGACTATATGTGGTCAAGAAAATCTATATTATGGCGTATCGAAAATTAAATGAAAACATATTGGATATCTCAACATTTTTTTAACGTTTTTGACCTGAAATAGAGTCAAGATGTGTTTTAATTATAATAATAACCATTTTTATGAATTTCTTGGGTCAGAATTGTATGGAAAAATGTGTTCATTTGTCTCTGTATGTTGTTTACTTCGATAGTTATGCGATTTTCAGTGTCCGGATTCAGGATCGCACAAGGTATAGCATACGCAAAACAAAAGTGTGAAATGAAGACGATGATCAGTTTTTTTTTTAATTTACCTTGGGCTTCGTTATTACCCTGTCATAAAACATACTTCGGTTTTTCAACTTCTGAATGGTTTTATTTTCGATACACCCTAATCTACACGATGCTAAGCCGGCCACAAAACATCTTCGTAAGATAGGTGAAAGTGCAGAGACCATAATTTTATTTATCCTTTTTTTTCTCAAATCCCTCCCAAAAGAATCTGCTCACCTCTTTAATAACTTGTTCTGGCTTCAGTATTGAGAGAATCATCCTTTTGCGTAAGAAGAAGGCTTCAATTTGTCGACTTACTTCCAGAAACCTTTGCAGGGCATGTTCGATTCCTAAAAGAGAAATTGTCATTGAAAATTATATTTTTTGGTCGCAAAGAAAATTAAAAAAAAGTTTTTTAAAAAGTTTTTTTTTTTAAAATGTTAAAAATTGTTAAAAGTAAAATAAATAGTGCAAATATATTTACAACATAATTTTGAATATAAAGCGTCACTGAGTCTCAGGAACAGGAAAATAGTTGTGAATAATAAAGCATCTACA
>VCCN01007092.1:459015-471921 GCA_006491835.1 Architeuthis dux | reverse complement strand
TGGTGGTAGTTGTTAGCAAGCTAGTTTCACATGCCACTACAAATGTAGTGTTCGGTCCCAATAGGGCGCTCCATATTTCTGGCCTTGTGCCAGACTGTATTGAACTTTCTCATAATAAAACCGACTTGTCTGCAGTTAGACGCTTCGCCCCAAAAAGAGCGTGCATTCTACTATTGATGGTGCACGTGATCTTCTCGGATTTTCCTGACGTTTACAACGCGAGTTGTGCACAAACATTAATGTTTGCCTCATTTTGTGGAATTTTATGGTCTTTTGGGAAAAAACACTGCACATATTAAAAAGAAACTTGATAATTTTCCGTAAAGATGGATTTGGCAAGTGGTGGATCACTGGATCAAGCACGGTTCAAAAATCTAATTGAACGAAACAGGTGATGATCGTTACACTAGGCTATTTACTAAGCTTAGCTTCATTTGGCACAAGGGCACAGTACTGGAGCACCCAGTAGGGAAAGTGGTGATTATTGGATTAGGAAGTGACAATCGAAGCAAACAGTGCTCATTCATTTCTAGGTTAAATTCACCTGTCGACCAACCTTGCACTTGTTAAATTACAAGCAAGACACTTGTGAGTGATCCCAGTTTAGTCAAGTAGCAATTTGCTAAAACCCCAAACATCCCAAGTGTTGGTGTTAAGGGGAAGGGTTCTTTCAACTGGGGATGTTGTGCGTTCAAGTAACCCGTCGTAGCTATCCCTCGACGATGGTCCTCATTCCGTTGACCTATTTATGGATTCTCGGGTGGTTTATGAGTCCAATGTTGTATGCATCATCGTTCTCCGTTTATACCCCCATCAAGAGTGTCGCGGGGCTAGGTACATAATTGTTAACAAGACCCACCCCGGTTTATCAGGCCTGTCAAAGCTTCTAGGTACTGACCAGGCTCGACGTTGTTTAACTTCGGTGATCTGACGAGAACCGGTGTATCCAACGTGATTTGGTTGTAAACCCCTTAGCCTCGGGAAGAAATTCCTTAATCTGAGTCCTTGTGCTCAGTGCTTAGCGGATAGGTATTGAGTACAATACCAATGCATCCCCTGCAGAGGGGTAAGACCCCCCCCCTGCAGAGAGGCCACCTGTTCTTTCACCAAAGTCGCAAGACTCTAGTTAAAAGAAATAACCTTTCACCAAAGTTTATTTGACTCTATTTAAAAAAAAGGAACCTTTCACAAAAGTCGCAAGACTCTTATTTAAAAAAAAAACAAAATAACTCCCACTTTCGGAATTTTAAACTGATTTCGGCATTAAATGACCCATCAAGGGTTGATATGCCGCTAAACAAATCAATCAATCAGAAAGACTTGAACCATAAGCTTAGTGCAAATCCAACAACACTGGAAAGCAAATGATATTTTATAGAGATGTTTGAAACCAAATAAGGGAAGAGGTCAGGCCAGCACACATCCCCGGGAAGAAACACGCAGGCCTGGCCCGGGTGATGCTGATCGAAATATATATATAATTTTATGGATCTAACTCTAATAGTTTTTGAGAAAATGTTTTTTTCCGAGAGCGCGAACGCAAATACCAAAGAAATCGACAAATTGCCCTTGTTTTTCCTCTGTAGTGCGTAGTCCTCGACATCTTAGAGTACAAACATATAAACTTTAGTACTTTATAATACAGACATAAATCGAATAAAAACCTATCGTTCTCTTCGCTGGTTAAACCAATCCACCGCCGAAGCCTACTCTAAATAAGCAACAGTTTAGGGAAGTGGTTCCCAACCGGTAGTCCAAGGTGGGAATAAGTCTAGAGATAGCGTTTTCTGAACTTCTATCTATCAAGTCGGACCGCCACCGCATATATGTTTACAAGTTTCGACATACCTTTTGGCGTAATTCTTTTAACAAGAGGCCTCCCAAGCTTTATATAGCTTAGGGCCTCGCCAAGTCTAAATCCGGCACTGATTTTTCCATTTATAAATTCTTTTTTCGCACTCCATTATATTCTGAGTTGCCTATTTCGAGACCGTGCTCTTCACCCACATTACCAAACTCCATTTTTCCACCACCACCCTTTCCGCCGGGTTCAGCCTGGTGTCATGGAGCGACGGGTACTCAAAAACATTTACAAATATTTATCCAACTAAGTCCGATACCTAATTAACTTAACACTTAACGACCATTTAACGTAACATCTCTCTCCGATCCTTGAATAGTCTTGACATCAAGGTGACGCCATGACGAAGCGAGCAACTGGGGTGCGATTGTTGACTCCCAGGCTATCGAGATGGCCTGCTGCCGGTCAATGGCGGATTAACCATTAAGTTAAGTAGACTCAAGCCTAGGGGGCGAGAGCAGAAATAGTTTTAATAGTGTGTACACGTGGGTATTTTGGATGATATTTCAGTCCTTTTGCATGTATTTTCTTCATATCTGGAATATTACAAATACTGTTTAGTTTTCTAAAATGAAAGATAAATGAATAAAAAGGTTGTAAATTATGAAAATCAAAAATACTTTCAGTTTCAGTTTTCAAAGCGTTATAAAATATTACAATTCTAAAACTTCAAATTTTTAAAAACCTTAAAATTAATAAAATTCTAATCAACGTAGTTCCGCCTTGTGCATTGGATTGATGTGTGACTTCTGATGGATGTACATGTTACGGTTGTTTAGGCCATTTTCAACATCCAGAGTGTAAATTGATTCATATAACTTGATGGCATTAAACATGTAGTACATTATACATAGAACATAGTACAACGATATAAATTATTTACCATGACTTAACGTCATTTTATTCTATTCAACGAGGGTTGGGGCTTAGGGTTCAAGGTGGGGGTGGGGGCTTCCTAAAGCTCAACCTAGGGGCCCGGGTCGTACGTAATCCGTCACAGCTGCGGGTGACAGAACAGGCTGGATCCTTGATTTAAACATTTAAAAAACAGTCCAAGCATAGACATCAATAGCACATGGGAACCACTAATCAAAAAGGAACAAACCATAAATTCGAGGTTCCAAAAACACGATACCAGCCATGCAGCAATGTTCAGCAAACTAGTCTCGTAGATATCACGAAATCTAGAACGAACGTTCTAGAAGTAAATGTAATATGTCTATAATCAATCAATTTGATATTAAAAGTTCTGTAATCCAATGGACTGTAGAAAAGTGTTCATGACATCATAGAATAAATGCGCAAACGTACTTATTTGAATATTCATGTTTCACAGAACAAATGTTCACAGAATACATGTTCATGTTTATAAAGTGAGTGTTAAAATGGGAAGGAAAAATTGACACCAATGTCTTAGGCAAAGCGAAAGGATATTTTTACTTCCAAGACGGAAAGTCTTATTCTTTGATGGTGGAAAGGGAAATAAGCAAAGTTCCATATTCGCGCATTCCTTTAATTACTTGTAGTGCGGACGTAATCGTAAGCATATTGGAATACAAAATATTTTGTCAGTGGCAGATAAAAATCTGTGTTTTTTTATTGTTTTAATTCAGCCAGGAATTTAAAAAAAAACAAAAAACCAGCCCAAGCATAGACATCAATAGCACATGGGAACCACTAATCAAAAAGGAACAAACCATAAATTCGAGGTTCTAAAAACACGAACCCATCCATGAAGCAATGTTCTTCATACAAACTAGTCACGTAGATATCACGAAATCTAGAATGTCTATAATTTAGCAGAATAACGTATTTATGTTTAGTCTTTCAATTGTATACATTTTACTGTCCACAATGCTTTAGTATTTATTCATAATTTAAAATTTATGGAAAAGAGCAGAAATTTTATAATCACTGCAAACTCACAGACTCAGGGGAAAATGTGTTGGCTCTTTTTCCAGTGGGTTTAAAAGTTGGGTAAGAAAATAAGAAGAAATACCGAAAATCCCAACAGAGTGACTTTCCACCTAATGGAGGTAATGTGCAATTTTTAGAACCATCTTTCAGTCGGTTGGTCAAAATTTAAACTGACTGACAATTGTTGCCATTCATTCGACTTTTCCTTCTACCCTCGCCCCTAACTTTTCTTCCTTTCCTTTTCTCTACTTTGGCTTTCGTTCTTTCTCCTCTTCTCCGAAAGAATCTCTTTAAACTTAGGGTCCCTTTTGAAAGTAGACCATACTAACGCGTTGTCACGTCTGACATGAGAGTCACGTTTGTTGACACAGGCTTATGATTAATTCCGTTCGTTTCGTCTTTGTCATTAAAGCCAGAAGTGCTTTAACGTCTCTTGCAAACATGGCTGCTGGCTGATCGAATGAGAAATATGGAGGACGTTATTTTCACCTACTTTCAACGCGCATGCGCACATTGCATGTACACTTGCGCTCTCCCTGCCTCTGGATCCATTTATGGGATGAAAGAAAAACGAAAAAGAATGAAAGAAAGAAACGAAGGGAAAAAACATAAACAAGATAAAGAAAGAAAGGAAGAAAAACAAAAGAAGAAAATAGAAAGGAAGAAAGAATCTAAGAAAAGAAAAAAGAATGAAAGAAAGTAAAAGAGAGAAAAGGAAAGAGGAACAAAGAAAAAAGGCAATGCAAAGAACAATGAAGACGAAAACAGAAAGAAAAAACGTCAAAGTGAGAGGTGTAAGAAGAATAAGAGGAAGGATTGAGAAAGATTAAAAACGACGAAAATACGAAAGAGAGAGAGAGAGAGAACGTGTGTGTGAGAGAGCGCAAGAGAGGACAGAGACAGACAGACAGAAGAAGTAAAAAGAAGAAGAAAAGGACTATACATTTATGGAAGAATGTTACCTGACTGACTGTTGGACTCAAATACTAATTACATCTTCAGTTTTGTCGTCTGAAGGTATTTCGCAGGTGTGCGTGGAGATTTTTAACGGTTTTTTTTCGCGTGGCTCTGTAGACTTGTCAATTTTCCTTATTGGCTGGATTTTGAACAAAGACAAACCCAATAAAAAAAGGCTTAAACAAGTCTCTTTTTTTCATTTTCTTGGCTGTTTGTTTCTGTTTTGGCCAGTGATGGAAATGGGTTTGGGGAATTAGGTATACGGCGAGGCTGGGTTTGGGGATATAGGTATACGGTGAGGCTGGGTTTGGGAACTAGGTATACGGCTTGGTTGGCTTTGGGTTCTAGGTGTACGGTGAGATGGGGTTTGTTTTTTGGATCTAGGTATACGGTACTGTTGGGTTTGGGGGGGTAGGTATACATTAATGCTGTGTTTGGGACTAGGTATACGGCTAGGCTGGGTTTTGGGAACTAGGTATACAGTAATGTCTCCATTAGTAGACATTGAACATACAGAAAACCTGGGGATTTCCGTCACTGAATTTGTCTTTCCCTTCCATGAATTATAAGTTAGTAACGGTTTCAATATTAATGGAAAAATAGTCTGCCTAGGGAAACGGCGCCTTAGTCCACTTCAAAGTATTCTCTCTGGGACCTCACACACTTATCCCAGCGTCCCTTCCACTTTTCAAAACAGTCTGAAAAGTCCTCTTTCTTTTTTCTCCCTTAATCTCGTCCACGGTCTGCTTTCAATGGCGATTTTAGCTTTATGAAAAGCTGGAAGCCGCAGGGAAGGGGACCAAATGTAGACGGGGGCGGGGGTGCTAACAGACTTGGATGGTGCAATGTTTTGCCAAAAAAGCCTGCACGAGACGAAGAATTGGCTGACGCATCTGCTCGCTTGGTCTTTGTGAATGCGACAATCACACAGCACACATGCTCACCCAATGACATCTCACTACCGACTGAATAACCCAACAGGAGAGTCATTGTTCACGCATGCGGAGTAAGGTCTTCTCTGATGGATTGCCAAGTTACATCTTTGCCATTGTCAGGGGACGTAATTGTGAATGGATTCACCCCAAGATTTAATCACTTCTTCCGTAGCTTATTGTCCACCCTTCGACAAAATCTCATAGAAATTCAGAACCTTTAGAGAAACCATGTGGGCAGTCATGAGCGTATACATAAATGTATGAAAAAAAAACGGAAAAATATCCTTCAATCAAAAAAAGAATTCCTGGATCCACTACTTCCTTACCCCATTGCCCATCCTTCCCCAAAATTTCATTGAAATCTATTGAGTACTTTCGGAGATATCGTGTGGACAGACAGACAGACAGACAGAAAGACAAATGGAAAGACGCGACCGAATACATACAGTATTGCCCATAAATAAGTACACCCCTACCACTATTTTATAGAAATTTAATTTTCTTCTAAACCAAACATAGCAGGATGTTATTATTTCTAGTGGAACATTAAACAATCAAATGACCAAATTCTACAACATTGAAACTCTGTTGCCAAAAATAGGAACAGTTTGCCGTCCAAAGATGAGTACACCACTACGAAAAAATATTTTATAGCGGCCAATTTGTTTTATGCAAATGAGGTACTTCTTCCCAACTTTTTTCTAGGGAACATTTTTTTTCTGAAAGAGGACATCCTAAGAAATATGTTGGTACCCTATTCATAGGATCTGGGGGGGGGGCAGGAAGGCCCTGCTGGCCCCTAAACTAATATGTATTTTATCACTTTTGGCTCATGAATGAAATTGCTTGTTGATAGAGGCAAACATGACCCAGGCCTGTACATGCCAAGGTGGTTAATTAAATCAGTAGTTTCAGGTGTAAATTACCATATTTTCAAGTCTATAAAATACACCCTCCCCCAAAATACGCAAATATGATCTACTGACATTATAGATAGTAGGCTGCGTACTGGAGACTAAAACTATATTGCTATAGGGTACGAATGCTCTGCAGTGGACCATAGTCCCAAAAGTGCCCTCATAGATCATGAAATTCATTGAAATTGAGCTCATCTCTTTTCCCGTAGTTGGCCCTTATTTAACAAAGTATTTTAGATGAGGATGGATTGGGTCTAGGGAACCTCACTTTATTTCCAGACAAGATTGACGGTTCGTAAATGGAAGGCCACATTCTTAGCCATGATTAATTTCATGGTTGCCAACACAAAAGTTAGTATTAATAAACAATGTGATTAAATTACTAACGTATACATATACGTCCGTCTGGGCCAATTTCGCCTGTAGCACATTTACAGACAGCAGTTGAGTTATTCGGAAAAGAAAAGCATAACTGCTCACATCCATCATAATTCTCTGTACAAGGATTGCTAACTATTTGGAAAGGAAAAAAATGTTTTTTGATGGTAAATACATTGAATAAGTTATATTTTCTATGTGTATCTCATATTAAAAGGTTTCAATATCTGTCAGTTAATGTAACACAAATAATTGACATTATTCTATTAAATATTTGGACTATCTTCATCTTTGTTGTTTTTATCACAGTGTTTTGGCCGACGTGTTCTTTGGCCTTTCTAGATTTAACTGAAGTCCCGAGGTCAAGTATTTCCATTATTCTGCAGTATTCAAACTATAATCTTCATTTGTGTTATCATTTTTTAATCACGTTTTGGCAGATATGTTGTTTGGCCTTCCTTGACCAAAGTTCTGAGACTAAGTATGTTCACATGTCTACACATTTTTACTAGTGTCTTAATCGTTGTTGTTCTTATCACAATAAAAATTCAGCTTCACTGTCTTTTGAGTTTGCAACATTTAGGGTCCAGATTTCTTTTAAAACAGGCAGTAAAAAAAGCCCCCACTTTTTTTCTTTCTCTTGTCCGCTACCTGGTGAGGGATATGGCGACTTTCTGATTCACTGCTCCTAAGACCAACTATGTCTTACCACATGCCCTCCCCCTCTCGCTTTCGCAGATTGCTCAAATGTTACTTCAAATGTCTCGCTGATTCCTTTCCCTTTTCTCCCTCAGTCCGTTGAATGGTATTTAGTGACCCCTACCAAACACTGTACACCTCCACTCATGCACCCACACCTCTTTTATCATCGACCACTTCAACCAATCCTATTATATTGTTTACTGCTGTGCCGCCACCACGTCACACAAACACAAATAGTGTTGCCAATTTAGTGCGTTTCTTGTTTCGGCATTGCAAAAAGCGCTAAATTAGCGCGTTTTTGCCTAACACATTTTGGCCGTATCTGGCCATTTTCTGGCTATTTTTTACCATTTTTAGCGTTTTTTTAGCGTTTTTAGTGGTTTTTAGTGGTTTTTAGCGCTTTTTTTGCGCTTTTTGGCAGTCAAACTAGCGCGAAAATATTTTTTGAGTTGGCAACACCGCCGACAAATGAGTAAAAGCTTTTTTGGGAGTGGGTCTAGGCGGTGTGACCAACTCAAAATTTTCGCGCTAAATCAACCTTGAAAAAGTGTCAAAAACACCAAAATGCACTAAAACATTGTTAGCCATTTTATAACCATTTAAATGGCAAAAAATGGCTAGATTAGTCTTTAAAAATGGCAAAAAAATAGTCATATTTGTGGAATGCATACACACACATACATGCCGCATGTTTACACACACATACACGCAAAATACGCACACATGTATTTCACATTTCCGATAAGTCCTGCTGCCAACACTTCGCAACATATGTATCTAAGTTTTGTCAAAATGTAACCATTATTTTAAATGTTTATATATTTTTGTCTGACTGTCGGACTAGCCTCACCCTACCCCAACCCACACTTCATTTCTGCACGAATTCTGATGGTCGGTCTTGAAGAAATGGACTCCCCCACCCCACCCAGGCTCTGTGGTTGACCACGTGAGCTTCTCCAACATACCATTTATTTCAGCCCTCTTTTTCCTAGCATCAGAGACTCGATTGCAGTCCTCTTCGCAACACACTCTGTGTTTAACTTCTTCTCAGCGTGACTGAAGTTCAGCGCATCTTGCTGACCACCCATTTTCTAGTGTAACTGAAATGCAATTTCCCTCTAACGAGCTCGATTTCCAACTTCTCACTAGCATGTCTCCATCACATTCTAAACTGACTGTTCCTATCTCACTTTGCTTAATCACTTAAGACTTTGCCTAATTGCTTAAGACTTCCAGTTTCTCCTTGTTCTCGTTTTCAGCCAGGGCCTTTCTAGTTCTCCTGGCTACCCCTGCTGCTTTTTTCCACGTTTGGTTTCTTTTACTTTCACCAACTTATTTCAATTTTTCATGCGGGTTCTAGAGTCCTACTTATTGAACCCCAAGATACTGCCCACTCTCTGTCGATTGTCCTACCCAGATTAGTGTATGGAATATTATTAACTAATCACTGAAACTTTAAAAACCTATTCTGGGGGCATTCATGGTCAGTTCATGGCAGTAAATTAATCGCGGCTAATTACACCGCGTTAATGCATCGCCTGTAATTTCATGGGCTGGTTAATAAATTGCGGGCCAATACATCGTCGGTAAATTTATACTATTTTATAATATACTATTTTTATACTAATTTATAAATGCAATTTATTTCATTGACACTGAAAAAGAAAATCAAAGACAACAAATTATTAATAACAAATTTTACTCGATTTACTCTAACCCTAATCCCTAACCCTAAGTATTGGCCTGTTTATAGTTCACTTCCGACCGACCATAATTCTATCAAATGACTTATCAATTTCAACTCAAAAATATAATGTATAGATGAATGAATGACTTGGCTGCGCTAACAAAGATTTGTGTGTGTGGGGACATTCCACAGCAGAAGGACCACAGATGGCGATGCCTGTGCGCAGAAAAACCCACCAGCCTGAGCATTGAAGTTTTAAGGTGAAGTGTGACTTGCCCAGTGCCGATCCCACCCTTTAAAGCAAGGGTTTGAATCCTATGAACCACCGGAGTGGCACAAATAGGATCAAAGCCCATAGGTCGTATGTTTGACAGGAGTGTCCTTCTCCTGGCAGATGCCTGAGCTAGCTATAGGTGTCTGCCACCCCTTTGCAGTGATTTTCTAATGGTAAGGTTTACCTGTGATAAGACCACAGGATGTGAACATTCTGTATTTGGTAGATGCCTGAGCTGGCTATAGGGCTCTACTGACCATTTGAAGGAGAATCAGGACAGTACAGCTTTCTGCAGCTTTGATCGCAGATCATCATGACAGTACGGCTGTCTGTGACTTTAAGCACAGATCCTCATGACAGTATGGCTGAACACTCTATCGCGATGGAATTACCTTGTGATGGATTTACCAGGCAATGAAATTACGGGAGATAAACTTACGGTGAGGAATTTACTGGACACGTTCTGAGGTTACATGTTTGGATAAAGGTGAAAATATTAAATTTAGGTCATTGTTAATTACAGGTAAATGCTAGGATATTTACCAATATTAGAAAGATTATTGGCGAACATTTGTATTATGGAATCAGCAGATAAAAATTTTAAAGTCAAATATTTCCATAAAACAAAAAAGTAGCCTGCGTAAATCATCAATTATAGAATTACATGCATGCACGTTAGTATGCGGGAAATGTGATTTCCAAGAATTGTAAACATTTTAGTCATGTTTTGTAAATTTACTAATATTTTGAAACTGAAGAAAAGCCCCCATCTGTTTAGTAAATATTATTAATAATCTACAGTCAATAAACTATCAAAATGAAAAATATGGAGAAATATTTTCAATTTCTGGACATTATAAAATATTAAAATTCTAAAACTTCAAAATTATTTTAAAAACCTTAAAATTTTTAAATTAACATTTACGGCTGTTTCGGCAATTTTCAACATCCTGACCCTTGTGTATTGAAGCATGCCTTCTAATGTACATGTTATGGCTGTTTAGGCTATTTTTGACATCCCGACTCTTGTCTGATGTACATCTTACGGCAGTTTAGGCCATTTTCGACATAATTTTGGAGGTACTTAAGACATGTCCATTTAGTGCTCAAATCATGGTAGGGGAATGAGGATTTTACATGGTGAGAATTGTTCTTGTTTGTGTTCCTGTTCTTGGAAACTAAAGTCAACTCTGACTTTGTCCTGGAGTTTGACAAAAGGGTCTGTCTGCTAGTCCTTAAAATCAACATTCAAATTTCTGACTTTTGCCTGGACTTGAACACTGACTGCCAGCCTGAAATAGGCAACTGACTCAGCCACTAAACAAGATAGATTTTTTACGAAGCTTAGCTTAGTCTTGCCTAAGGCCAAAAGTGTGGCATCCTGAGAAGATTTGGAGGGTAATTTTACATTAGTAAAAAGTGGGGTCCCTCCTTGCAAAGTGGCTATAGGTGTATAAAACACACTTGATTGGTTGGCTATATAACATAAGCAGTGTTGTCCCACCTCCTTGGTGATAGCAAAAGTTGACCAATAAAATTATGGAGTAGCAAAGATCCGCTAAATTTGGAATAGCATGGGAGGTCATTGATTGGAACCCCCAGGGGTCCCAGATCCCACTCATCCTCCTAACAACTCTCAATAAATACTCTGAGATTTTGAGATCTCCGTAGACCACAGGCAGACCATGCCAAACACGCTGCACAGACGCCTTACCCACTGGCGGGTTGTGATGGACCCTTTGAGATGAAGTAATGGCTTAGAATTGTGGACAACCAGAAATTTCAACTTAAGAATCTTGGACCAATTTCGAAAGCTAAGAAGTTTGGCAATTGCCTTTTGATTCAAGGCCTGAAACTGTTGTTCCCTGTCCATACCAACTCCATTTTCCTTCAGCATTTTACTTCTGTCTCACATAGAATAAACTCCCTAGAAGTGACCGACATACCGTAGCTTGGGAAGACACAGCACTTAAAATAGAGAAGGGTTAATTCAATGTTGTAACACCGACGAAATAAAGCTCAATGTTTTCACATTTTTAAATAGACATTTTCCATCATTGTGAGGACACCAGTTGTTCTCTTCTTATGTACACTCAACTTGATGATGTTTCGACCAAATCCAACAAAAGACTTCTTCAGATCAAAAATTCACAACATGGGTGGAAAAGCCGATTGGCGGAGAGAAACCAAGCTGACAAGTGGGTGACCTGTCCTATCACTGTAGTTATAATAGTCTGAGAGACTAGATAACTAACCATTGCTTAACTGTGAGGCACCTTTTTAATTATTTACTTAGCTTAGTCTGACACAAAGCCACTAGGGTGGGGTACTTGGTGAGGATCAAACCCACTACGGTAGTAATAGTCTGCAAGACTAGTTTACTAACCATTGTTCCACAATGAGGTGCCTAGATGTTTACTAAGCCTAACTGTTGTGGTGGATCCATGATTCTTTTATGCAGTTGCCTCCCCGCATCATCACTATTTGTGAACTGACTTTCATTTGTTATGAAGTGAAGTGGTGGGGGACCGACAAAATGAGTAAATAGTTCAAATAGTTCTTCAGACGATTGAACTTCTTGTTGTTTGTGTTGTTAGCACAATGTTTTTCGGACGATCCATTCTTTGGCCTTCTTCAGGTATAATATCCAAATGCGATGGGGTATAAAGAAGTTATATAATTATAAAGGAGGTAACACTTATAATGTAGGATTCAGGTGTTTCTTTGTCCTTGTCTTGTCGGGTTTGGGCCTGTTAAGTTCAATCATCCAAAGAACTATTTGAATGTTAATGACCCTTCTCAAAACTATAAACAAAGTCAAACGTAAAGCGGCCATCTCTTAAGAGAAAACTCCTAATGGAGTATACACCTGGTGAAGAAGACCCAGTTTCTGTTGTATGCGTCAGCTTACTGATCCTTGCAAGTTTCAAGTCTGGTCGAGACCAGGAATTTATTCCTACAAGTTTTTATGACCACCCCATTGGCAGGATGCAAGTCCACCGAAGAGATACCTCCACCCTAATCACACAGCTTAGAGTGTACTCAATTAGCTGTTGAGTGCACAGGGAAAATTTTCCATACACTTCGCTCATACCGGGAATTGAACCCGGGACCGTCTGTGTGTGAGACAGACATGCTAACCAATATACCATACGAGCGGATAAAAACTATAACTCAAAATTATAGAAAAGAGTAAATAGTTTTGTGATGACCTGAGAATCGAAGAAAGTCACAAGTTCAAACAAAATATATAAAAGACAACCTACCTTTTTTTCTAT
>VCCN01007092.1:443907-453933 GCA_006491835.1 Architeuthis dux | reverse complement strand
ATGCACTTAATTCAGTGGTGAATATTAATCATATAGATCAAAACATTATATTAAATTCAGCTAACTGTATCAGGCTACAAACTTATTGATTGATTGTATCCTGTCAAGGCTGACTAAGGAGGTAACAGCTTTTTTGTTGTTTTAAACAATTCATAATTAAAGGAAGATTTTTCCCTAATTTATTAATGAGTTTAATGTTCTTTTATTTCATTAGGAAAAAAATCCTGCCCGGGCTGGCTCTGGACCTGTCCGAATTCTGGAAAATGTATTCCTATGTCCAAGGTGTGTGACGGAAATAACAATTGCAATGATGGCTCAGATGAAAGTTCTTCCTGTAGTGAGTTTCAGTTTTTCCTTTTTGTAATGTAACTTGTGATATCATGGGTAGGATTTATTTATTAAACAGACACATGAAAACTTTCACTGATTGTCATGATTACACAAACAAGTCTGCTTAGTCACTCAATAGAAACCGTCTCATGACCAACATCTTTTGGCAGCATGCCATGTTGGGGGTGATCAATTAAAATTTGGAAAAAGGGGTGATCAATAAATAAGTTACTTCTCCCTCCTTTTATTGGCCAGTGATCACTAAAAAGTCTGAATTTTCCAAAAATAAGTATGATACACTGAGGTATCAATTTAGGATAAACTTACATTGCAAATAGAACCCCCCATTAGAAACCTATTGAGAGGGTGAATTTTTTAAAAAAGGAGTTTTTTCTAGACATAATAGGGAGTAAATGCTGAAATTTTCAGCCCTCTAGATCCATTGGTGCTGCTTGTACACATGATAGCTAGCCAGCCAGCCAGCCAAACCAACATAAAAGCTGAAGAAACCTATGTTGACAGTTTCGATTGACCATTTCTAATTATATCTTAATTAGAAACCATCAACCAAAACTGTCACTAAAACTGTCAACATGGCTATGTATGTATCATGCGTACAGGCAGACCAGCCAGACCAACTTAAAAACTGAAGAAACCTATGTTGACAGTTTTGGTGACAGTTTTAGTTGACAGTTGCTAATAATGACACAGCAAATATTAAAATATAGAAATGTATTGACATACATAAGAGATACACAAATACACAAGACGGCACTACATTCATAAAAGCTTTTGGGGGCCCCCGTTTTCAAATAGCCCCCTCCTTCTCACCTCCTCAGCTATGCCCCTGAACCTGTCTTCCCATGATAATGTTATTGCAGTACTGAAAACGATCATCAGAAAGTAGAAATTGCAAAGGCCATTAGTTGTAATGCGATCGGCTTTTATTAAATGACACGATAGTAATTTGTATAGACAATGAATAATGAAACACTAACTCATTCTCTATTGTCCATTAAATTAGCCTGTTTTTGACAAAGTCTTTCTAAGATAATAAACGTAATGAGTTTGGAAATAAGACGAACAATGCCCAATGTTTTTATATTAACATATTTTGAAAAGCTGTTTTAAGCTTTTCATAAAGATAATAAAAGGGAATTTGACACCATTAATAACTCTGAAGTCTGTGGAGTAATCAACAAGTTGCTTACAGATAAAAGCATAAAACTGAGACAAAAAATATTGACAACTAGTATTCCAAGGGAAATTATGAATCACCATCACCCATATATGCTGTGTTGAGGTGATAAATTAAAAATTTGGAAAAATCAATGAATAAGTTACTTCTCGTGCCTTTTGTTGAGCTGTGATTACTGAATTTTCAAAAAACATGCAGGCACAAACTAGTGACCAATTTAGCATAAACTTACATTGCATATTGAACCCCCCTCTAAAAACCTATTATTGGGGGGATTTTCAAAAAACAATTGAGAGGAGTATGTGTGCAAAATTTCAAGTTTCTACTATGAACAGTAAGGGGCTGGTGAAGTCCAGATACATAGATAGATACATAGATACATATAAATGTCTGAACACATGAATAACCTAAACCCAGGAACAATATTTAAACCAGTGTTGTGGGTAGCAGTGATTAATTATACAATAGCTCTATTTTGTCAATTATACTTTCCTTAATTCCTGACCACTGACAATCCCTTTCTTCCTGATTTTCAATGCATTTCTATAGTAAAGTTATTTCCAATGCATTTCTATAGTAAATTCGTTAGCAATCTTCTATATATCTAATGTGGTGGTGTCCGTCTGTGTGTTTGTTTGTTAGTTTGTCTGTCACACTATAGAAACCACCTAAACATGGGCACAGCCTAACCAAATTTGGCATGCATACTCAATGGACCTGGGGGAAGGTTTTAAAGTTAAAGGTTTCTGGATTTGAGGAAATAACATTTTTTGTGGGGTCTGCATTTGTGCTCACTCCGATAATAATGATCTGATTTCTATCTATGTATATAATATTAAGTCTGATTCTGTTTATCTGTATGTGACCTCTAAGTAGCCAAAACAAACATTGTAGCCAGAGGTATTGAATTAAGGTACCCCTAAAATGTGCTAACATAAAAAATGCAAAAAAAGTCTGGGTGATTTGCAACTGAATAATAATAGTGTGGGGTCTGCATTCGCGTCAGAATAATGATCTGATTTCCACCTATATTTCTAGCTATCAGACCTGCGGGAGATATTTGAATATAAATTTTTCAAAATTGGCCCAACCCTACCTGATCATTGTCTATGTACTTAAAATGCTTATGGGAGCAAACCCATTTTTCTTGTACAAATATTTTTGAAAGAGCTGATATTTGGGAAAATAGCAGAAAATTTTCACTAAAATCTCAGCCTCGGCCCAACCTAGTGGCTTATATTAAAAAAAAACGTGTATTAAGTAAACTTACTGACATTTATAGAAAGTAAGAGTACAACATCACTTATTTGCATAAAAGCTAGTTTATAAGAATCAAGGGCAAGGATGCCAGGAATGTTTTAAAAATTGGGAACATTTCTAGTTCACAACATTGAAATAGGGGAGAGGGGATGACAAGCTATTGACAAGAATACTGCGGGAGTTACGCAAACTGCGGGAGACTTAACAGGTCTGATCTATCTGTGACCTCTAAGTAACTGAAACAGTTCATTGTTGCCAGATGTATTGAATTAAGGTACCCATAAAAAAAGCTTTGGACAGTGATACAAGGTTACATAGAGCAATACATCAGCTTGATGAGATCTGAGGCAACAGATTGGCTTTGTCAGTTTCATATGGGAACGGATGTTACAGAACCAGTAGGACAAAAAAGGATGTAATTTTTATTTTTTTTAAATTTAAAAATTAAACCATATACTGTCTCTCTCTCTCTCTCTCTCTCTCTCTCTGTCACTCTATCTCATTCTAACTAGACTTGGCAAAAATGTGTCCATTTCACAATGGATTATTATCATAAATTTTTGTTATTTGGTCGTGTCAGTGATCGTGGCTATGGTAATTCAATAACCCTATTCTGTCAGTAATGCTTGCATCAATTCCTGACCACTGACAATCCCTTTCTTCCTTATTTTCAATGCACAACATACAGATTGAGTGCTAAAACTTGTTCAAACAAATTTTAGCTAATACTAAGCTAAGCTTAGTAAATCGTTCTTTATGATAAGCAGGATTTTGAATGCTGATTTTTCATACAGACAAGTCCTCTTCACTCAGAAAATTGATGCAACACAGTCTTCTTTCCCCCATTCCTCCCCATTTGGCCTTGTGCCATACTGAGCTAAGCTTAGTAAATATATATTTATGAAAAACAGGGTTTTGAATGCTGGATATCAAGGCAGACAGGCCCTCCCCAATCATAAGATTGGTGTAACACAATCTCCCTCATCAAATTTCTCCTGTAAGGTTTGTAACTATTTATACACAATATCCATTCAGGACTAACTTTAATAATGGAAATAGAAGTTGGTCAAGTCATGAGCCAAAGATTGTTCTGGGGTTGATAAAATGCAGACTCCACAACCAGGGGTGGTCCAAGATTTTGATGTCCAAATAGGAAAATTATTTTTACAAATAAATACATGAAAATGAAAACAAATTTCAAACATCAAAAACAAGAAAGTAATTTCACTTACATTTGGCTCGTAGCTTTTTAGCACTAGAATCGTCAAAAGAGTAGAGTAAAAAAAATTAATCGAAAAGATTTACCACAGAACCAAAAAGTTTCTAAAGAATAAGATGTAAAACATCTTACTTATATTAGATGAAAAACAAAATAATAAAAAATGTTTATTTTTAAGGACAATTTATGATTACTTGGGATTATTTGGGTTTTTTATATTTAATATTTCTTTATTTAGATATTAAAAGTTTTTTTAAATTGAGCACTGTCCAAGTCGAACAGGGGAAGTGGGTGTCCAGACCCCCTGGTCCTAGGGTGTCCAAATCCCCCCCCGCCCATGCTGGCCTTGTACCTGAAAATAAACACTAATTCTATTATGTTTTATAATCAATAAAAGTTATTAAATTGTTTGATGTTACAGGTGCATCCAGTTGTTCCTGGTTATCGTGTGGCCACGGTTGCCAGAGAACGCCATCTGGTGGGCAATGTTACTGCTCTTTAGGGATGACCCTTGACCTTGCTGACAACAGAACTTGTATTGGTAAGTAGATCCCAAAGTTTTGTTTATTTTTAGCATGTAATAGGTTGTTACACATGAAATGTTGTTTCTGTTTACATCATAGAGAATAATGCTAAAAGTGAAAGATTTACTAATCTATTAGGTTGTTACACAAGAAATGTTGTTTCTTTTTACATCATAGAGAATAATGCTAAAAGTGAAAGATTTACTAATGTATTAGGTTGTTACACAAGAAATGTTGTTTCTTTTTACATCATAGAGAAAAATGCTAAAAGTGAAAGAACAGAATCGATTACCCGAACAAAAGCTGAAAATAATCAAATTACAGTTATCCCTTGTCATTCACAGGGTTTAGGGGCACCAGGGGCACGAATACGCTAAATCCGTGATTAATTTTTGCTAAATTTCATAAAACTACAGTACAGTGAATTGGAAAATATTTTAATATCTAAAATTAAAATACTAATCGACTAACCAGTTTGCGAGTGTAAACAAGTTTTCAACCATGATTATCTCCGGGCTTATATTGTCTAAATAAATAATTTTTAGTTGATAATCTTCTACAATCTTTCTTCTTAGTATTAACACAGAGATTATTATGATAAAACTAAGAGATTACAACTTCCAGATGCTTTTATCGAAACAAGTCACTTTTTGTCAAAAGTCTGCAGTAGTTGCTATATTATAAATATATATGTATTTATGATTTCTGAAACTTTCTACGTTTTGTCCCTACTGTACAGAGTATTTTCTATGATTCGGTTTTTCCATTAAATTATTCAAGACTGAACAGTGAATTATCGAAATTGTGAATGGAAAACCCATGAATGGCAAAGGATAACTGTACAATTGAAGAAATCAGTGTGTGTGTATGCACTGCTATTATTTGATGACTGGCCATTGTACAAAGTTGATATTCATCTGATATATTAGTCAGCATACAAAGCAGTGCAGTGTCGAGTTTGAAGTTTTTTTGATCAGTGGTTCTCAAGAAATCTAATAAAAATTAAGAATTATCTAAATTTAAATATAAAATATCTAAATTGGCAACACTGAAGAGAAGTAACCAAAATACTTGAATCCATAGTTCCGTATGACAGACAGAAAATTATTTTACATGACAATTATGGCAGGCTGCTCCACACCATAAAGTCCAGCCCCTTCTTTTTAAATTACAGTTTATAAACTTTAACTCCCCTCTTACGAACACACCAGCCAAACTTTGTCTGCTAAGACTAAGATGAAGACTTTGTTAACAAGAGCCAACTGAAAGGTAGTGTCAACATATCATTATAAGTGTCATTATTAATAATATTATCATTTTTTTAGCATATTTTGTCATAGCTGTTGTTATTAATGCTATTAATATGTGACTGTTTTCTTTGTAAATTTGTTTGATTGTTGATGTAATGTCGTCTGATGTTACTGCCATTGTTGTTTGTTGTTCATGTGTTCTTATCTGTTTAGCTGTGTTTAGTTTGAAGGAATTTGGTTCAAAACTGTATTTAGCTGTGTTTAAGAAAAGAAGCTGAGAGAAACAAAGACACATGTTTACAGGGCGATTGCCTGGACCAGAGACACCTTCCCAATTCCAACTTCTGGGCTTCCATTTCCAGTACCGGAACAGGGCTAGTTAAATGGGGGCTGATGGGTAGGTTTGTGTTTATTTGTAGTATATCCATCTTGGTCCATGGGAGGAAAATCCTGAACTTGGAGAAAAAGGAAGACTTGAAACTTGGTTTATAAAAATATGAGGGTATATTTTTATTTCATAAGATACATTGTGTTGTGGCAGTGAATGAAGAGTGGGAGAGAGACAATAAGAGCCGACAGACTGTTCTTAACAGTGAAATTGGTCTTGTGTTCCCAGAGCCTAGGTGCTCTCTGTCTCTCTCTGGCTTCTGAGGGTGCTCTATATCTCTCTTCTTTTTCAAGGGCCTCTATGTCGCTTTTATCAGGTTCAAACACCCATGCTGATTTTCCAGCCCACTATCTGCAGTCATGGTCAATATCCTGTTTATGACTTTTCAACACCTGGTCTGTCTTCCGGTTCCTGACACCTTGCAGTTTGGGGCCTCCATCTATATCCTGTTTATAACTTTCAACACCAATGGGGTCAAATCTGTGACCTCTGCCCATGGTTGTCTAAATATCTAACATATTGATTGAGACATACACATATACATATACATAAACATTAGTCAAGATACCAAATTATTTTGCGAACTGTTTGAAATTGTAATTTTCCTGAATAATTTTAGATTTTTTTTGCTTTCAGATTTTGATGAATGTTCAAGCTGGGGTTATTGCGATCAAAAGTGCAAAAACCAAGCAGGAAGTTATGTCTGCTCTTGTTATGATGGCTACACATTGAAAGACAACAAACATTGTGGTGTCAATAACAGTGAGTAAAATACAAAAAACATGTTTCAATTTAACCATTATTACAGATCTGATTAGTCACTCAATAGAAACCATCACATGACCAACATCTTTTGGCAACATGCTCCGTTGGGGGTGATCAATTAAAAAAATGGAAATAAGTTATTTTTCACACTTTTGTTGGCCAGTGATCACTAAAAAAAAGGCTGAATTTTTACAAAAACAAGTATGACACAAACTGAGGGATCAATTTAGCATAAACTTACATTGCAAATGTCCACTTGGATAGTCTAATGTTTAGCACGTCTGCCTCACATGCAGAAGGTCCTGAGTTCGATTCCCGGTATGAGTGAAGAGTGTGGAAGAGTGTAGAAAACTCTTCATTAGAACAAATTTCCCTGTGCACTCAGCAGTTAATTGAGTACACTCTAAGCTGTGAGATTAGGGTGGAGGTATCCCTTCGAAGGACTTGCATCCTGCCAAGAGAAGGGGAGGGGGAGTGTCATACAAATTTGTACAAATAAAGTCCAGGTCTCAACTACACTTGAAACTTGCAAGGATCACTGACGCATGCAACAGAAACCGGGCCTTCGTCACCGGGCCTTCGTCACCGTGCTCCATACTCCATTGGGAGTTGTTTCTTGAGAAGCTTTACCTTACATTGCAAATAGATCCCCCCCACCCCCGACACACACACACTAAAAACCTATTTAGAGGGTGAATTTAAATAAAACAAAAAAGGTTTTTATAGACATAATAAGGAATAAATGTTGAAATTTTCAGCCCTCTAGATCCATTGGTGCTGCCTGTACACATGATAGCCAGCCAGCCAGCCAAACCAACTTAAAATCTGAAGAAACCTATGTTGACAGTTTTGGTGACAGTTTCTGTTGACCGTTTCTAATAATATTTAACTAGTATTTCTTTCATCTTAATTAGAAATCATCAACCAAAACTGTCACTAAAACTGTCAACATAGGTTTCTTCAGCTTCTAAGCTGGTCTGGCTGGCTGGCTATGTATGTATCATGTATACAGGCCACACCAATGTTGCTAGAGGGCTGAAAATTTAAACATTTACTCCTTACTATGTTTAGAACAAACACTTTTTTCCTTTTTTTTTAAATTCCTCCCCAAAATTTGCTTTTAGTGGGAGGTTTAATTTACAATGTAAGTTCATACTAAATTGGTCCCTTAGTTTGTTTCCGGCAGCATTCATGGTTGTTTTTTGAAAATTCAGACTTTTTTAGTGATGACTGCCCAACAAAAGGCGAGAGAAATAACTTATTCATTGATCACCTACTTTTTCCAACTTTTTAATTGATCACCCCCAACATGGCATGCTGCCAAAAGATGTTGGTTATGTAACGGTTTCTATTGAGTGACTAACCAGACCTGTTTTTTACTTGCTTTTCGTTGTAACTACACAGACCGTCAATCTACAGCCATTAGTAAACACCCTGGTTTGGAAATAAAGGATTAGCTGTTGATGAGACTGAAACTTACATACCTTTTGCCTCAGGAAGCCTGGTTATCCATACCAGCTGCTCTGCCACTTGAGCTACGAGAACCCTATGGCTGGCAGAAGATTAAATCTAACCCTTAAACTTACACTTCATTTTTATCCGATCGCTTTGTGCTTTGTGCCATATTTGTTATTGTTTTTACATACACTAGTAATATTAGTAGTAATATTAAAAAAATCAAATCAATATAATGTTTCAATTTCTCTTTCAATTTTTTCTCTTCTTCGGTTTGATAAGCACCTTGTTTCATAGACCATTACTAGTATAGTGAGTTCAATCCTCACTGGGTGCCTCACTATTATGGTCTTGGGCTAAGCTTATTATAGGTGTTCTCTGTCTCTAAATCTATACAGGGAACCGACCGTAAATTATCCCTGCCACTTCTTAATACTACTAGTTCTTAACATAACAAATTCCCTGCCACTTTTTAATACTACTAGTTCTCAAACATAAAAAAACTCCCTGACATTCCCTGCCACACAATTTATTAACAGGAGTTTGTTTATGTTTGAGAACTAGTAGTATTAAAAAGTGGCAGGGAATGTCAGGGAGTTTGTTATGTTAAGAACTAGTAGTATTAAGAAGTGGCAGGGATAGTCTTTGCATCCAAATTTTCATCAACATGTGGCAGGGATAGTTTTTGCATTGAAATATTTCATTAACGTGTGGCAGAGATAAAAGGTACTGCCGCATATACAGTATTAAAAGATGTGGAATAATGAAAAAACTTAATCTCAGAACTTCAATAAACTATGAAAATGAAAAATATTGAAAATTATTTTCAATTTCAGTGTTCTAGACGTTATAAAATATTAAAATTGTAAAACTTTAAAATTTAAAAAACCTTAACATTTTAAAACTAACATTTTTATGAACTTAGTTCCATCTTGTGTATTGGTGCATGCCTTCTGATGTACATGTTACGGCTGTTTAGGCCATTTTCAACACCATAACCCTTATGTATTGGTGCATGCCTTCTGATGTACATGTTATGGCTGTTTAGGCCATTTTCAACATCCTGGCTGCCCTAGTCAAAAAATTAATAATTGTTGACAATGCCTCATCTAACAAAAAAGAAATCAATATAATATTGCTACTAGTCAAAATTATTCCAAATTTTCAAATAACTTTTTTATATTCTTTGACTAGGTCAGTCGATGCGCCTCTTGGTGGGTACGGACAAACGGATTTTCTTCATCAATTCCACGGGACAAAATATGGAAACAAAAGAAACGACTTCTGTTTTGGATATTGAAGTCAATTATGCCAGAAATAAAATATATTGGATTGACAACAAAGATAAGGTAAGTGTGCTTTCTTAATTAATTAGGAACTGTCAACTAAAAATTGTTACCAAAACTGTCAACATAACTGTAACTAATTATATATGCTGTGTTGGGGGTGAACATAATAAACATAATAAGGAGTAAATGTTGAAATTTTCATACATACATACTTAGCTAGACTCACTTGAAAACTGAAGAAACCTAAGTTGATAGTTTTGTTGACATTTTTGGTTGACAGTTTCTAATGAACTTAGTATATACATATATATGCATTCCTGGATATATATCATCATCATCATCATCATC
>VCCN01007092.1:313094-324452 GCA_006491835.1 Architeuthis dux | reverse complement strand
ATAAAGTTAAAATTTCCCTGTAAAACGCTAAATACCTAGCGGCATGTTTTGGGCTGTGACTTGTTAAGTAGATACAAATTCAAAAAAATTATTCAAAATACATACATCATATGGAACTTTATTCAAAACATATGGTTGCTTATTCAAAATACACAGACCATTATATAAATGCTTAAATACTTATATTCAGAACATAAATACCTTTATGCAAGACATATAGACCTTTGTTCAAAATATATGTATATTTATTAAAAAGATATGTATATTTTTAAACCTGTTCATTTTTTTGGATATCAGCTGAGTAAATAATGAACCCTATTGTTTCACAATTATCTCCCTTTGATTTTTAGACATTGACGAATGTGAAGTAAGCCCTGAGGTCTGCAGTCAGCAGTGTTTAAATACAGTTGGAAACTTCACATGCAAGTGTAACGACGGATATATCAGAGAAGCTGATAAACGTGGATGCAAGAGAAAAGACAGTGAGTCAAATTGTTTCTTTTTGAGTTATCAGTTTTCTTTGTTACATGAAAGATTTTGTACCCAAATCTGAGTGAAAATGTTATTCTTGAATGTACACAACGTTACTAAAATTAAGTTCATCTATTGACAGAGGTGATGCAACTCCTTACCCGACCCCACCAAGAGATATGCTGATGATAGCATGTTGATAGTAGAGAGGAAGAAACATAATGTTAGTGATATGCGCTGGAGATCTTTCTCTCTCTGTCTGTTCCTGCAGTAGTAAAAGGAATGCAATGCATGGAGTAGATGCACATGATAATATGGCAATGTAAATAAAGATGCAGATACATTGTGAGAATAATAATAAGTATATTTATTACAGAAGGTATAACAATAAAGAAATTCTCAGCTGTAGAGAATGAAGGAGAAATGCTTGTAAAGAGTTCAGTTTACTACTTAGTAAGTGTTAAAGAGATTTGTTTAGGCAACTAATCTACAACTGAACAAAGAATGAAAATAGTTTGTCTTCTTATAGTAAGAGGTAAGTGGAAGGTGAGTGGCTGGTCGAAATATGATCCGTTGGAATAGATTTCGTCAAAGTTCCACGGTAAGATGTAATGTGACAAGATACAAGGTTTTCCTAGACTTTGCTGTATTTCCATGTCTAGAAAGTTGGTTATCTCGAGAGTTGTACTTTGAAAGATTAACTTTGGTTCGCGGAATAAAATCTGGGTGTTCTGATAGAAAATATGTATGTCAAGTTAGTTTCACTTGATGACTGGAGTATGTGAGTGCAAAAATATACATGTATCCATTACAGATATATTTGACTTACACAGCTAACCAACTGTAAAAATTAAATGGATTAGACAAAAACATTTCCATAGTCAGTGTGTTGTATAGCCATCTTGGTCCGCAGGAGGAAAATCCTGAACTTGGGGGGAAAAGTAAGTCTCGAAACTTGGTTTATAAAAATATGATGATATATTTTTATTTGCATCAAGTACTTTGTGCCGTGGTAGAGAATGAAGAGTGGGAGAGAGATAATGAAAGCCGACAGACTGTTCCCAACAGGGAAACTGGCCCCGTGCTCCCAGGCCCAGCTGCTCTCTGCCTATCTGCTTTTCTGAGGGCATCTGTGTCACTTTTATTGGGTTTGAATGCCTACACTGATTTTCCAGCCCACCATCTGCAGTCAGGATTTAGTCAATATCGTGTTTATGACTTTTGAACACCAGCTGTGTCTGTTTCCAGTCCTGGACATCTTGCAGTTTGGGGTTTTCGTTGATATCCTGTTTATAACTTTCAACACCTGTGGGGATCAAATCTGTGACCCCTGCCCATGGCTACCTAAATATCCAACAAGCGAATGAAACTTTGTTTTATGAATTTGAGCTTTTCTCCTTGGGAGCTCAGGTACTAAGGGTTGAAATTATTAACTGTCATTTTTTAATACCATAATATTTATTTCCTTACTGTCAAGCACCAAGTAATAACTAAAATAAATTAAAATAATTAAATTAAAAAAACTAAATTTAAAAACAATGACTCAAATTGATTCCACAAGGTGTACAAAAGTAGATATCTTTGTTTTTTTTTCTTATGTTAATTTATTCGATAAAATTAAAATAATTATCATGTAAAATAGTGGGCACTTATTGTATAAGTGCAGTATTGCAGTATACAAATTTGGAACATCAAAGCAGAAAAACATGTGAAACAGCTGGCTGACTGGCTGGCTGGCTGGCTATCTATCATGTGAACAGGCCACACCAATGGATATAGGGGGGTGAAAATTTAAACATTTAATCAGGGTTGCCAGATCAGTTTTCTCAAGGTCGGACAATAGTGTTCCCAAACTCGGACATCCCTGCTCGAAATCGGTCAAAAATTGGACAGAATAAATTTGGTGGCTAAAAATAGGGGGTGGTGGCTAAAAGTAGCTAAATTATTATCACAATAATGAAAATAAATAGCTAAAAGTGGCCTTTTCCATTTCATAAAACATTTAATCGGACATCAGGGCTAAAAAAGGGACACAATGTCCAAAATCTGGCAACCCTGCATTTACTACTTATTATGTCATTTTTTTGTTTTTTTCAAAATCTCCCCGCCCCAAATAGGGGTGGGGGCTCAATTTGCAATCTAAGTTTATGTTAAATTGATCCCTTATTTTGTGTCCAGCAGCATTCACGCTTGTTTTTTGAAAATTCAGACTTTTTTACTGATCACTGCCCAACAAAAGGTGAAAGAAGTAACTTATCCATTGATCACCCTCAACATGACATGCTGCTAAAAGATGTTGGTCCCATGACAGTTTCTATTGAGTGACCAACAAGACCTGTTTTTTCCTCTATTTGGAGATGTGTTTTAGAAAGAATTTGGTTTCTCTTTTTTCAGATACTACACCATGGTTGATATTCTCCAATACTCACTACATCAGGGAATTATCAACTGACAGCCAGATCTACCGTCGTATTGCTCAGGGATTTGGACTCGTTATGGTACTGGACTACGATTATAAAGAACAGAGAATTTATTTCATTGATACGCGGGCTAACAATATTCAACGCATATTTATGAACGGCACAAACCGGGAGGTTATAGTGAACACACAGGTGTCTTACGGAAATGCCATATCAGTTGACTGGGTCGGCAGGTAGGTATCACAACTTTTTATTGAAAGACATTTCATATGCTCTAGTGGAACATATCAAAACAGATATTATCAGGTATTATTTATGACCAAACTTTCCAGCATTGAAACTCTGTTGGCAAAAATATTATTTCGGAATGTTGTACTCATCTTTGGATGGCAATATATTCCTATTCATGAGTCAGTGAATGAAGCTGGTTGCACCTATTTCGGCATCTCCTAAATCAAGCATATCTAAGATCAACTGAATCTTCTAAATGCTAACCACACTCTATTCTATTTTTCCTCCCTATCTTCTCAATTACAAACCAGTACTAAAAGCCACTAACTAATGCTAATACTAAAGAAGAAGCAGACAACTGAAAGCACGGACTGCCCACCTTGTATTTCTACATGGAAAAAAATGTAGCTTGTCTTTTATATATATTGTTTCTATTTTTTTTTACTTAACGTTAACAGATGTAGACCTTTACCACAATAGCAAATTAATATTGCTACACCTTCTCCTACTAAACTATGTAACCCACGCTCATCATAAAAGATGAGGAGCTGGGAAACAATTGTTAGAAACATACATTGGTCTACTTACTGCATGGTATCTACTGACCGATATAAGGTATGTAATATACATAGTAAACAGTCAAATGGCTTCACAGGTTCAGATCCGGGATGGGGGAGCCAGGGGGTCCAGACCTACCTTCTTGCTTTGGCAAAACATGGTTAAAAACAGTTTTTTAAATATCGAGACCAGTGGTTCCCAACCTTTTCGGGTCATTCCCCACTTTTGTCAATATGATTACTAGTTTCCACCCTTTTCATTTATTAAATTGCAACAATGAATAATTTCAAATTATAACTTTATTTTGCGTATAATTAGACAGCTTCATACTAAGAATTACTGCTGCTGCTGTGTATTCGTTACTCAAAGAAAGCAAGCAAAACAAACACATCGTTTGAAATTCCAATTTATTACAAAAATAATAAGAATTCTGCTATTGTAACTGATATACACATCACTGTGATGTTCTTGTTTTTTTGCTACCAGTTATTCAATTTGTGGGTTTCTTTGTGAGAGAGAACATCTTAAATCACTCTCAACTTGGAGCTTATTTCTAGCCTTCAACTTGATAGATAGAAGTGCAGAAAACCCTATCTCTAGACTGGACTTTTATTCTTACCTAATAGCCTTGTTCCCCCCTTGGACTACTCAAATTCCCCCCCTGGGGGGAATTCCCCCCTGGTTGGGAACCACTGATCTAGACAAAGAAATTTTATAAGTATAAAACCCAAATAATCCCAAGTAATCATAAATTAATCTTAAAAATAAAAATGTATCATTTTGTTTTTCATCTAATATAAGTAAGATGTCTTCTGTCTTATTCTTTATACATTTTTATTTATTGGTTCTGTAGTAAATTTCTTTGATTAATTTTTTTACTTTACTCTTTTGTCAATTCTTGTGCTAAAAAGCTATGACTCAAATGTAATTGAAAAATGCCAGATCACATATTACTTTCTTGTTTTATTTTTCACATATTTAATTATAAAAAATATTTATTATAAAAAATATGGTAACAATTTTCTTAATGTGAGGAAGTTTGAGGAATCTAAAAAATCCTAGCTCCGACCGTGGTTGAAAGAATAATTATTTTCATATTTCAGGAAATTATATTGGCTTGACTACAGTCTTGTTGCACTGTTCGTCTGTGAATTAAATGGCACGAATCGTGCAGCTCTGGTGTCTAGATCTAATCCTGATCAAAACGTACTCCATCGACTTAGAGTGATTGTTGTGGACCCCAGGCATGGGTGAGTAAACCTTAAGATTCCATTTTTTTACCCCCTAGCATATTATACTAAACATTGTTTAGGGCCAAATGGTTTTCTTAACAATTACTTTGGTTTTAAGATGTATGAGCATCTATAGCCGCAATTTCCATCACTGACTGACATAGCAAAATGTAAGTTACGTCCCTTACTGAGTGTTACAAATTTAGATGTTTTTCATCTTAATCTAGATGTTTTTTTGTTGTGTCTAGATATCAGATTTAATAAAATAAGTAATATTTTTAATAAATTGTATAATATTTTAATAAAATAAATGTTGAAGATTAAAATCACATTTAATTTATTAATAATATGTAATATATTTCCTAGCTTTTAGATATATAACTGGGTGTTTTAAGATGTTTTTTGACACAATTTTAGATCTAAACTTGAAAATAAATTGGCAACACTGACATTGTTAGATCTTCACACAAGAACTAGCACATCTATGGTCTGACTTTCAGGCTTGTTGTCCCTGGATGAGTCCGAATTAAATATCTTCTGATGTACCTATAAACAGCCAATGAGCCTGACTTACTTTTTCTTTACATAGACTGTAGGTTAATGGGGTGTCAAGTAGACAAAAGTGTAATGATTTTTCTTAACTATTCCTATTCATTGTATGTTAAAAAATGTCATTGTGTGTTATTTTCATCTATGTTAGATTTAGTTGTCATTGTTTTAAATGAATTTAACACATCAGTATTATTTGGGGGAAAAAGAAATATAAATAAACTAATTCAAGTACAGTAATCCCTTGATATGTGCAGTCTTGATTAATGTTTGATCAGTGCACAAAAATCTATTATGACCATCCCTTGATATTTACAGTATAAAATTTGATTAGTGAGGTTCAAAACAGTTTGTAAACGGCAGAACAAAATATTTACCATAAATAACAGCTTTATTCAACTTGAAATAGGACATAAAATATTACAACAATCAGCAGGTATTGTTTATATCCGTAGAGTAGACATTTGGATTATTTTTATAACTTATTTCATTAGAGATCAACTAAGGGAGGCAATTGAGTAGGGTTCAACTAAGGGAGACAATTGAGGAATGTAATAATATACATTAGTCTAAATTGTTTTTTTATTTTTCAGGATTCATTATAATTATTTCCATTGATTCTTAACTTTGAATAATGTGGTTTCGATATATGCGGGGTATATCAAGGTTTATTAACCACACATATCAAGGGATTACTGTATTTACAAACATAAAGAGAACAAACTTAACTGGCCTAAAGGATATATCACTTACCTGCTTATCTCCAGGTCGGACATTCGAGCAACATTCACTTAATTAGAAACCATCAACCAAAACTGTCAACATAGGTTTCTTCAGTTTTCAAGTTGGTCTGGCTGGCTAGCTATGTATGTATGTATCACGCGCACAGGCCACTTCAATGGAGTTAGAGGACTGGAAATTTAAATATTTACTCCTTATTATGTCTACAAGAAAATAGATTTTTAGTGGAGGGGGTTCAGTCTGCAATGTAAGTCTATGCTAAATTGATCACTAGTTTGTGTCTGGCAGCATTCATGCTTGTTTTTTGAAAATTCAGACTTATTCATTGATTACCCCATTTTCCAATTTTTTAATTGATCACTCTTAACACGGCATGCTGACAAAAGGTCACGTGATGGTTTCTATTGAGTGACTAACCAGACCTATTTTATATATATGTTTGCTCTAGCGTGACCATTTACAAAAAAATAACAAACAAACAAAAAAGTGACATGGGTTTTAAGATAAGTAGTTAAATATAAACAAATGTCTTAACATGCAAATAAATTAATTTTTTCTTCTTTTTCTATGATTTTCTTTTCCCCAACAGATATATTTACTGGACAAACCGAGGATTTAAACCTTGTATTGGTCGAATGGGGATGGATGGATCTGGTTACAAAATCCTCATCTCAGAAAAATTGAGAATGCCAAAAGCACTTACCATTGATCATGAAACTAACAGATTGTGGTGGGCTGATGCACATTTAAATGTTATTGAGTGAGTTTATATATCTTTTTTCTCCTGCCTACCTGAGAATTTTGTCTTGTTGTTCATTTATTCCTGTAAACTTAGTGGCATAGCTAGAGGTGGGAGCAATTATTAATTGTTGTTCATTTATTCCTGTAAACTTAGTGGCATAGCTAGAGGTGGGAGCAATTTTGTCTTGTTGTTCATTTATTCCTGTAAATTTAGTGGCATAGCTAGAGGTGGGAGCAATTTTTAATTGTCGTTCATTTATTCCTGTAAACTTAGTGGCATAGCTAGAGGTGGTAGCAGAGGAGCAGTTGCTCCCCCTGGGCACATTCTTCAAGAGTGGCACCTTTTCAACAACTCTTCAATCTTTATTATTATTAGATGAAGTATTGTGACCTACCACTGTTAGATATTTAGACAGCCGTAGGTGGGGGTTACAGATTTGACCCCAACGGGTGTTGAAATTCATAAACAGGATATCGACCAAAACCCAAACAGCAGGTGTCAGGGATTGGAAGACACACCAGGTGTTGAAAAGTCATAAACAGGATATTGATTAAACCCTGACTGCAGGTGGCGGTCTGGAAAACCAGTGTGGGCATTCAAACCCGATAAAAAGCCACAGAGTGCTATCGGAAGCCAGAGAGACAGAGCATCCAGCTTGGGAAAACACAACACCAATTCCCAGTTAGGAAAAGTCTGCCAGTTCTCATCATCTCTCTCTCACTCTTCATTCTCCGCCACAGCACAATGTATCTGATGAAATAAAAATATATCCTCATATTCTTATAAACCAAGTTCCGAGTCTTCCTTTTTCTCCAAGTCTATGGCTATACAACACCACTTTTTATTAAATTTGACTAGTTTTTACCTTCATACTAATTTTAGTTGTTTTTATACAACTTATTAATTCGGGCCACTATTTCTATGGCAACGAATAACTGCGCAATTCTTAATTTAACTTAAAATGGGAGTTGTCTCCCGTAAGTGAAGCTCTCCACTTATGGGAGAAAACTCCCATTTTCACAAACTCTTTAGTTCTCTTGTGCAATAAAAGTCGAATCTCATTATTTTTTACTTTATCGAATGGCCTTTCTGGACTCATTACTTTAATCGACCAACCTCCCAATGGTTTGAACTATGTGATTAATATATCTTTTTATATTGCTTTTTTGTTAATCACCCACAACTCTGGTTTATTGTCGGGTTTATGTGTTCTGAATAAATGTCTCTATAATTATCATATTCTGTTGGATATAAATTTAACCATTCCTTGATTTCATACTGTCGGCATAGGGAACCACTTCATATCACATGCTTAAAAATATGATTGGTTAGAATAAGGAGACGAGCGAATGTGTATGTTTCTAGTCGCTGCCTTTCCATGAGAGTGCTGTTAGCTCAGTGATAAAGAGCAGGTCTGTGTATAGATTGCTCCCCGCACAGCACTCGTTTCTTTATTCACTTATACGATCTGTCGAGCAAACACTAACACTGATGCCGGGCTGATCTGGGTTTCCAATTCATAAATTAATAATTATCATATTCTGTCTGATATAAAACAATCCATTCCTTGATTTCATGTATCTATGTATCTATCTATGTATCTGGACTTTGCCCAGCCCTAAACATTCATAGTAGAAACTTGAAATTTTACACACACACTCCCCTGAATGAGTAGGGAAAATAGTTTCTTTGTTTTTTGAAAATTCCCCCCATAACAGGTGTTTAGAGGGGGGTTCAATATGCAATGTAAGTTTATGCTAAATTGGTCTAGTTTGTGCCTGCTTGTTTTTTGAAAATTCAGATCTATTTTAGTAATTACAGCCCAACAAAATGCAAGAGAAGTAACTCATTTATTTATCACCCCTTTTTCCAATTCTTTAATTGATCACCCCCAACACAGCATATATGGTGGCAGTGATTCATAATTTCCCTTGGAATGCTAGTTTGGTATGTGTCCTGGCACCTTTTTTATGGCTACGTGCCTGTGTAGACTTTTTGTGGATCATAGGGCCGCAACCACTTTGCTGTGGTTTCAGGGTGGAGTTGCTACCGCCATGCCCAACCCTCCTCCTTTACCCAGGCTCTCGACCAGCTATGGTGACTGCCAAGCTATAGGGTTATTCTTTCAGTCAGAATAACCTTCTCTTGCATGGACTAAAGGGATCCAACTGCTCTGCTATTTAGTCATAGTTTGGGGGTAAAAGTAGATTCATGCCTTTCCCAAGGGCATTAGAGCAAAGTAAACACAAAAAGCTTCAGTTGAATCCAGTAACAGTAATGTCACTCTGCACCTACTTAAGAATTTTAATCTTAGCACCGGGGCCGTCTTACTGCATGGGTGACCCTGAAATTCATATTGGAAAATAAAAATTAAAGTTCATATTATTAAATAGCAGACATAGAGAACCTTCTCTAAAACTAAATCAGGACTTGACTTTTTATTGAATCCATGTATTAAATCAGGGTCGGCACTATGGCCTGCAGGCCAAATCCAGTATATTGCTTTTTCCAGGGAGCTCAAATATTCTTAAGATGGCCCTGCTTAGCACCAAATAAATCCCTTTAAAAACCTAATCAAATTATGTTTTTTTATCTTTTAGGTATGCCAATACAGATGGCACGAACAGACACACAGTACTCCAGGGTGATGTTCCTACAGTGCTTTCGATTGCTGTATTTGAAGACTGGATCTACTGGTCACAATGGACTTCCCAAAATATTCAAAAGGCCAACAAATACACTGGAGCGAATCGTGTCCTGATGAAAAATACCATACATCGTCCCTGGAACATTCATGTTGTCCATCCGCTCAAACAAAAGTCATGTAAGCATTAATAACAGACTTTCACTCTTAACTCTTAAATTCATTCTAGGGAATTCAAAAAGTAATTCAAGGGAAGTAACTTCTAAGTTCCACAGTTTTATATAATCATTATTTTATCTGTTATCTTCAACAACAAAAAAAGTTTTGATGCCATGTTCACCTTTAGAGAAAGTTTTTATTGTATTTGATGACTAATAAGACCCCCCTCCCCTTTTTTTCTCCCAAAAAATGGCTCAAAAGTTAAACATAACCTTTGTTCAAATGGTTCTTTGGACGATTGAACTCCTTCTTGTTGTTTGTGTTGTTAACACAATGTTTTAGTCAATCCATTCTTTGGCCTTCTTCAGAAACAGAAGTTTTTTATTTTTAAAGGGAGGTAACTCTTATAACACTGGGCCCAGGTGTTTCTGTGTCTTTGTCTTGTAGGGTTTGGGTCTGTTGAGCATCGGAAGCCACATCAGGTTGAACTCCGCACTAACTAATACATTTAGTTGACATGTTGCTATGAGTTGCTTCTTTGATTTTTTTCTGCTTCAAACAGCATTCTCTGTCAATATTCTGGACTTCCTCCCAGAGAGGAAGATAGTCGCCTTTCTCTCTTCAGATGTGGTCATAGCCATAGTGGATTTTTTCTAGCATAAATTTACATTGCATATTTAGAGGTTGAATTTTCAAAAAACAAAAAAAACATTTTACCTACTCATTCATTGAGGGGAGATTGTGTGCAAAATTTCAAGTTTCTACTCTGAACGGTTAGGGCTGGATACATATAAATGTCAGAACACATGAATAACCTAAACCCAACAATATGATTGATTGATTATGGCTTTTTGTGTTCATCAAGTCTGTCCTTGAGGGAACGGCCTGTTTCTCCCGTATAGCTTATACATGACTCAGTCCAATCGTCCGAAGAACCGTTTCAATGATAATGACCCTTTCTCAAAACTATAGCTAACCTTTGTTGTCTAGGCCCCACATTGGCTTGAACAGGGGACGGCAACCTACAGCCTGTGGACCAGATCCGGCTCGCGAAGGGATTTTGTGTATTTTTAATAGATTCAAAAGATGCTTTGAGTGAAAAAATTGCAACTAAATCGAGTTCTTTGATTACTAATTGGCATCTTTGGTTAAACACAAATGATTTTCTAGCTAAGGTTATTAACTGATTTGATGCAAAATATAACTAGATGTATTTGAATTGATAATTCCTATATTTCAAGCCTTTTTTATGGCATTTATCAGGCCTACTGTCCACTCATTAATACACAATCCGGCACACAGAGGCAAAAAGGTTGGTCTAGAAGAAGTTAAAAACAACTGGGTGATAAATGAGAACATGCAGTTTTTTCTTAAAATAAGCCCCCCCCCCACACACACACACACTTATTTTAAGAAAAGAAATGCAGTTTTAGATCCCATCAAATAAAGTAAATCGGTTATATATATAGTCTATGAAGCTTTTATAACTTCCACTACTAACAATGTTATTAAGAAAAATAAATTTAAGTTACTTCTCGGAGCCTCAATGTGACCATGTGTTTGTACGTAACCACTCATTTCCTAATCCCTTTCCCATTTACCACCATTATT
>VCCN01007092.1:274143-286423 GCA_006491835.1 Architeuthis dux | reverse complement strand
CAAGCCACTCCATCACGTCAAGGTACTTATTTGCAGAGTGGTATTGATAATGATATGATACATATAATAATAATATTAACAATATAGTGGTGCCATAGATAGTCTTTAGATGTGTACATGAACTGGGCTTTGGATTAAGGGTCTGTAAAAACATAAATATCTGATATTTTTGATACACCCTCAAATTTACTGTGTGAATTATTGTGAAACTCCAGTCCAAGTTGGATTTGACTTTATTTTTCCCCGTAACAAGAACAATAACAATCCTCACGAAATTTAGGGGAGGAAACTCTTCACTGTTTGTCTATCCCATTACATTAAACCAAACCGATATTTAAAATTAACATTTCCCTACCGTGATTTGAAATCGTGACCTAGTGATTGTTATGCAACTCTCTTGCCAACTGAGCCAAACTGACAAGTCTTATATATTTACACATTTATTACACTTACACATACAATACAAAAGTTGCAGTAATCATCTTCAGTCAGAATAAAAGTAGGAGTGGAGTTTGACCCTGCAGCAGACTGGCTTTTTTGTTTTTGCCTTTCTAAATTTGTTCTTTTTCTTTTCTTCTTTAGGCAAAATCACTTGCCCTGCAGGGAAGTTCCGGTGCAATAGTGGACATTGCATCCTGCAAAGTGTTGTCTGTGATGGTCACAGGGACTGTACAGATGTCTCGGATGAGGGAAACTGTACAGCTCGTTACCCAAATGGCAAATACTGCCCAGCGAATGTTTTTGAATGCAAAAACAGGGTAAGTTAAACTTTTTATCTTTCTTCCTCACTTATCATAAGTATACAACAACAGGATTGGTTGATGGCTGCTAATGATACTATAAGTGTGATAGACACGGTAGGAAGGGAGAAGAGAGTTAGGTAGTTCAATAAGAGGGTTGGGAGAGAGTGGGGAGAAAAGAAAGTTAGGTAGTTTAATAAGAGGGTAGGAAGGGAGAGGGGAGAGAAAAGGTAGTTTAATAAGAGCGTAGGAAGAGAGAGGGATGAAAATAAAGTTAGGTAGTTTAATAAGGTTTGGAAGGGATAAGAGAGAGAATGAGAAGATACAGTCAAAAGAGCATAGACATAATGTAATGGATAATCTTAGTTGTCAACACCTGTTGAATTCTCCTGGGTTCAGCCCGGGGGGGGGGGGGCACTAAGATATATATTCTGAAAATATCCTTCTGCTCCTCCACCTCCCTGGAAATATATGCTTTGGCCCCCCACCCCCTGGAAAAGTGGCAGCGAACGTCCATTTATTATATCCTTATTATAATGATTCAGGCACCTACTTCAGCGGTGTGTCTCAGACCTCCGCTTCAATATATATACATATACAATATATATATCTGCACAGGCGGCCGGAGTGTTCACATCCTGTAGTTCAACTACCCAGGTCAGCCTTACCGTTAGAACACTCTCACAAAGGGGCGGCAGACCCTCTAGCTAGCTCGCATCTGCCAGGAAAAGGAAACTCCTGTCAAACCTACGACCTTGGAGTCTTGTTGCTATCCACGCCACCTTGGTGGACAAAAGCAAACAAACCCTTGGTTTAAAGGGTGGGATCGGCCGTGTGCACGTTGCACCTTAAAACTTAGGACCTGAAAAGACGTGGGAAACCTTTCCCAATCTCCGTTCACAGAGCCAAGTCATTCATTATAATGATTACATTATTGTTACATTACTAGTTTACTGTTGACGTCAAAAAATGACAGCAATATTTAAGTAATTTTCCAATTGCATTGTACTTATAAAATATCAAAAACATTATATTTTATAAGTACAATGTTTTTGATAATTTGGTAAGCTACTGTATTAAACCCTGACAATTTATATAATTGGGGTTACCAATTTAGAATAGCACAGAGAGCCATGGAAAGAGCAATGCTAGGGATAACTCTAAGAGATAGAAAAAGATCAATATGGATCAGAGGGAGGACTAGAGTGAAGGATATTATACAAATAATTAAGCAGCAAAAATGGAGATGGGCTGGTCACCTAGCAAGAAGAGATAATAGATGGGGCAAAAGACTAACCGATTGGTTCCCATGGGACAGTAGGAAAAGATTAGACAAAATGGAGGGATGAGATAGAAAGGTTTGCCGGTAGGACATGGCAGACGTTAGCACAATCTAGGTCATCATGGAAGGAGATGGGATAGGCCTTTGTCCAGCTGTGGACTTATAACGGCTGATGATGATGATGACCTCGGGGCCAATTCAGCAAACCGTTCACCTATTCTTTCTTCCTTTCCTTTCCAGATTTGTATTCCACTCAAATGGCAATGTGATGGCAATGATGATTGTGGGGATGCTTCTGACGAGTTAGTGTCAGTGTGTAAAGAAATCATCTGTCCTCCTGATACACACTACCGGTGCAACAACTTCAAATGCATTCCCCGTTGGCGCCTGTGTGATAAAGTTGACAACTGTGGCGATGCATCAGATGAGAACAATCATGAACTCTGTAAGAAACATCTCACAATCCTTTCTTTTTAATTTTGCCAATTTAAATGCTTGAATCTACAATACATTGATTCTTCTAAAGTTTGTGATGAATAAGTTGCTTCTTTAAAAATTGTTGTTGCTTTGAGAAATTACTTCCTTAAAAAGTAGGTTCTTGAAAAATATTTCTTCTTAAAAGTTGCTTCTTTTAAAAAATTGGTTCGTTAAAATGTTGCTTCCTTAAAGAAGATTTTTCTTAAAAATTGGTTCTTTAAAAAGTTGCTTCCATAAAAAAGTTGCTTCTTTTTAAAAAAATTGGTTCATTAGAAAGTTGCTTCCTTAAAGAAGTTTTTTTCTTTTTAATTTTATTATATTATTATTCTGAATTATTGTATCCACATAGTCATAATGCATGAATTTAGAAATCTTGTTTTCACATTCCCATTTTTAGGCCAACCTGTTAAGCTGAGATGCGAAGCCAACCAATTTAAATGCTCGAATCTACAATGCATTGATTCTTCTAAAGTCTGTGATGATTTCAAAGATTGTGAAGATTTGTCTGATGAACAGGGTTGCCGTAAGTTGCTTCTTTAAAAATTATTGGAATTACTTCCTTAAAAAGTAGCTTCTTGAAAAATATTTCTTCTTAAAAGTTGCTTCTTTTAAAAAATTGTTCATTAAAATTGCTTCCTCAAAGAATTTCTTTTTAAAATCGGTTCTTTAAAAAGTTGCTTCCATAAAAAAGTTGGTTCTTTAAAAATTGACGCCTTAAAAAGTTGCACGTGTAAAAAAGTTGGTTCTTTAAAAATTTGACTCCTTAAAAGTTGCTCCTCTAAAAATGTTGCTTCCCTAAAAATGTTGCTCCTTAAAAAGTAGTTTCTTAAAAATATTGCTTCTTTCAAGAGTTGCTTCTAAAAAGTTGTATTAACTATACAACAATGAAAATTTGGAATCCTTGCCTGCTTTACAAAGAAAAACATTTGCCATGATGAGATGTACTCAATTTAACCTAGTCTGGCACAAGGCAGTAATAACAGTGCACTTAGTGAGGATCAAACTTATTAGTATTCCTTTCTTATGATTTATTACCTAAAAGGATATGGTTTGTATCCAGGAATGTGATACTATATTTGCTTTTCTTGATTTTTAAATCTATAACTCCTCGTGTTATTCTCCTCCCGCAGATAAGTCTAGCGGCAATGTAAACTGCACCGTCAATAATGGTGGCTGTGCTCATGAATGTACAGACCTCAAACAGGGCGGATTCTACTGTACTTGCAGAAAGGGATACAAAGTGTCGACCACAAGCAGTAAAGAATGTGATGGTAAGCATGACGCACTTATTGTGACCGAGCTGTAGCCGAGGTTGCTCTTATCAAATGTATTGGTCATAGAAGTGCCCCATATCTCTGAAACTATTAATAGCAGTATGCCGTTTTCATTATTTGATAACATGTGTTTTGAAGATTCATTTTTTTTTTTTTTTTAAATGACCAGACCCAGCATTATTCTAAGATTTATTATATATGCAGCAAGTGTAAAATACGGTGGTTAAACACAGTATACAAACAATGTTATTTTACATTCATATAAGCAAGGATTACCTCTTTTTTCTAGTGTATCTCTGAGACGGATAAAGATTTTATGAATATGTTGTTGGAGGTATACTTGTGAATTGGCTTCTAACAAAAACTCCTATAACATATACTTTGTAAGGTATGTTCCGGGGAAAATGTTTGTGTTCTTTTAAATCAGAATTTCCGTAAGTACTTGGACATCACGCAATTCAGCCATGTTTTCAAAAACATCCAGAAATATCTAGGAGCTAAGGAAGTTTAGTGTCCCAAATTAAATATCTAAAAACATCTAGATTCTAGGGAACTTTAGAAATACTGTGACACAAATAATGATTTTAATAATACGTTTATACATTTATATCTATGAAATCAAATGATGGATAATTTTATATCCAATCGACAGAATATGATAATTATAATGACATTTATTAGTGAGAGCCTAATGAGACATTTATTAGTGAGAGGCTAGTGAGAAGTTTGTTTCTTTATTCACATTTACGATTTAGGCTTCTCATTTAGCAGTCGCTCACACCGACGCCGGGCAAATATAGGCTCTCACTAATAAATGTCATTATAATTATCATTTATATCTATGCATTGATGTATATGGACTTTACCCAGCCCTAAATGTTCCTAGTGGAATTTCTTTTTCTAAATCATGAATTTATGGTTCAAACCATACTGGTAGTATTTTCATCAAGGTAACTTAATTTTACCACCACCACTGCTTAATTTACAAGGTAAAAAGAAGCATATATGGGTGGTGGTGATTCATAATTTCCCTTGGAATGCTAGTTTTATTTGTGTAGCAAAAAACCTCAAGCAGAACGCGTCATCATTTTGTCTCTTTGAATCTCTGTTATTTTCAGATATTGATGAATGTGCTCAGTGGGGGATGAACTTCTGTCCACATATTTGTAACAATCTCAAAGGAACCTACAGATGCACCTGTGCACCTCGATTCGTTGAAATAAATTTCCCAATCTCCAGATGCAAGGCATACAGTGAGTATTTTTTCTTGACATCAATTTTTAACTCTTAAATTCTTCTGATCAAAGTTACTTCTGGTATAGTAGTCTTCATCAATCAGGAGGGGTTCAATGACAACCAAAGTTTTGTGCACATAGGGACAAACTAAATCAAGTTTGTACAAGATACGATCAATAACCGTGACAAGTAAATGCCGTTCTTGGTCTTCAAATATTAGGGACATAAGTAATGGTAGAATTTGGTTAAACAATGGCCCTGCACCAAAATCTCAGGCTTTGTCAGTAATTTCTCAGAGAGCAGCCTGAAAAAACAATTTCAATGAATTCAATCATTTTGCTTTTACACACGGCCAAGATAAATGAATTATCGATATTTTCACTCTCCTCAAACGACCTTGACTTTAAGGGAACATTATAAAAGAAGGGTGATATGTTAAAAGGGTTCACAGGTAAATCATATAATAACAAGACTATCGTAATCCAAAAAGAAATAGTAGTCTTCATCAATCAGGAAGGATTCAATGAAAACCAAAATTTTGTGCACATAGAGACAAACTAAATCAAGAAAAATGGTTATAATCTTTCGAGTTTGTTACAATTTGCGATCGGCTGATGTTATGTCCCAACAACACTAAATAAATACAATGGAGATAACTACCTAGAATTATCTCCCTTTCCATTTCTCCTGACCATGTCGGAAGTGAGTTCCAGTCATGTGTGCGCAAATGGAAATAAAGACTGCACACACCTGGCGGACTAGGGATTCTTTCTTTAGTACCACATGCGCGCTGCTATCAACATCGTTCTGTCTCAGAGTTCCTTCTTCCCATCAAAACCCGCTTTTGGTAGCAAACTACAAATAGTAGTCACTCACAAGCTGAGGTCTTTACGGCCGATTATTGTCATGAACTGAGAAAATGAAACATATGGGTTTTGCTGAAGATAAAAACAAAAACGAATAATACTTTACTTTTCATTTCACTTTTAGTACAAATAAATAACTAATTTAAAGTAAAGTGAAATGAAGAGTAAAGTAACTAACTCTTTGTACAGAAGTGACATTGTAGATATATATCAACTGATTTTCATTCAATTTTTAGTGACAATGGCGTTAGCAGAGGTATGTGCTCTCTGGGTGCTTCCTAGTTGTTTTTAGTTTTACTCCATTTTTCTCTTTATTTGCCTCCCCACGATGGCGAATTTGACACAAGGTCATTTTAGGGTGGGGTCCTGCACTACGAAGGTGCAGGAAAATGGGAGAGGGGCCAAGTCCCTGCGCCATGTCATGTGGACATTTGGGTAAGCTGGTCATTGGTCACCGGACGAATCCTGTGCAAAACTCTCAGGACGAATCCTGAGCATGCTGGGGACGAGGATACCAGGATGATCCACTGTCATGGTCCGCTCAACTTCTTGGCCAGAAGGCTTTGATATTCTGGGCAACCTCTCAGGACGAATCCTGAGCATGCAACAAAGATCCAGGGACGAATACCGGGCCGTGTTGATCCAAACTTCAAAGCCATGGTGGTCTCAAAGAACAGATACTACACTTTGATCTGAGCCAAAAGGCCGAGAAGTTTTACTCCATCATCATCAACTTTTATCAACATTTTATCTTTGAAAATTTTCTTATTTCATCTTTTGCAAAATACTTTTATTTTCACTGTTAACAGCATTGATTTTTAAAATCGTCTCTCTTTTGCAGTGAGCGGCTATGTAAATATCTTTCTCACAATGGGAAATGAAGTTCGGGCATTACAGCACAGTGAAAAAAAATATATCAAACTCTTCAATAGTCGTCGGCCTCAAGCATTGGCTGTCAACACTGAACACAAGACAATTTACTGGACTGATACAGCTTTAAAATCAATTCATCGGGCTTATATCACAACTGTTCCAGGGCCTGCTTCAAAACTTAACATTTTCGGCCTTCAAGAACCAAATGGAATTACAATAGACTGGATATCTGGGTAAGTAATTATTGTTGCCTTGTGCCAGACTAAACTGAGTGAACATCTATAATGGAGCTATTGTCATAGAGAGTTCAATCCTATGCTTAATAAACTTCTACACTACGAGGTCTGTCCAGAAAGTATCTCAAGAACCAGTTGTGCTGCCTTGATGTAACTTGGCAACCATGAACATATACTCTTCCGTGGAGTTACTCAGTCGACAGTGAGACACCATTGAGTGAGCTTGTGTACTGTGTAACATGACCGAACAAGTAGATCAGTGACACATCTCATGCAGGGTAGGGTCCAGATTTGGCTCCCTACAGCCTCTGGCTTTTCCCAAGAAGAGTTCAGACCTTGGACGAGATTAAGGAGAATGGTAATCCCCAAAGAGGATTTTGCAGACTGTTTTGAAAAGTGGAAAGGATGCTGGGATAAGTGTGTGATGTCCCAGAGGAAGTACTTTGAAGGGGACTAAGGTGCCATAGGTAGGCTATTTTTTGTTAATGTTAAATGGATGGATACTTTCATCAATTTATTATCGAATAATCTCATTAACCAGGCAGCCTTTGAGGATGAAGGTGTAGCCTTGGAGGATGGAGGTTTATCCTTGGAGGTGTACCCTTGGAGGTTGGAGGTTTATCCATGGAGGTTGGAAGTGTAGCCTTGGATGATGGAGGTTTATTCTTGAGGGTTGGAAGTGTAGCCTTGGAGGATGGAGGTTTATCCTTGGAGGTTGGAGGTGTAGCCTTGGAGAATTAAGGTGTAAAATATACAAAGGAATTGGTCACCAAAAGAAAGTGCCATTATTCAGTTTTGTTCAAAGACTTTCTGGATTTTTCTTTCAGAAACATTTACTGGACTGACACAGCAAAGAAAAGCATCTCCGTTGCTACCTATGATGGGAGATACAGTCGGACACTCATTAGAAAAGGATTGAGAAAACCTTACGCCATTGAGATTAACTCAAATATTGGGTAAGCATGTTTGTTAATCACCACTACCCACAACAGACTGGTTGCTTGAAATTTTGCTCCCCTCAATGAGTAGGAAAAATGTTTTTTTTGTTTTTTGAAAGTTCCACTCCAAAATAATTTAGTGTGTGGTTCAATTTACAATGTAAGTTTATGCTAAATTGGTCCCTTAGTTTGTGTCCGGCAATGAATGTATGGTTCAAACTATATTGGTAGTAATTTGATCAAGGTAACTTAATTTTATCACCACCACTGCTTAATTTATAAGGTAAAAAGAAGTATATATGGGTGGAATGTTAGTTTATGTTTATTTCTGTAAAGCCTTTGTGAAGCATAGAGCCACAACCACTCTGCTGCAGATCCATTTTTTCCATGCCGGTAACTTCCACAGAGTAAGTGTGGGTCTTTGCAATGTTTTTTGTTCAATTTCACTTCCAGGCTGATGTCGATCGACTATATAGTTAAATCAAAACTGTTAACTATTTATGAGTTAATATGAATTGTGTCCCCCTTCATGATTGACTGTTTAGAGTAGATCAAGGTAGATGGCACTGGACTGGGAGTCATTTACATAGTGCTGGGTTATTGACCAATTAGCCTAGGTCTTGTAAACCAGAGGTTATGAGCTCAAATCTCACTGGAGATATGATATACAGATATCCCCCACTTTATACCACTATGCTTTACAAAAGACCTACATGAGCAGAGGTTTCCTCTGTTATCTGAAATGGTGTAAAGTGAAGAAGCAATAACTATTAATTTATATGGGAAAATCTTTAGAGCATTCCTAGACCGAAAAACAGTGGCGATTATAAAATTTTGGCTGGCCCCTAGGTTGGCCTCCCTACTTTCATAAGCTTTAATATAGCGGTGTAGCTGATATATGATTGATTATATCAGATTTCAGCCGTAAAAATATAATAATTTTGAACATGGCAGCTTTTAATGTAGTGTTCCGGCACAAGAAGCCGTGGACATTTGATGATCGCTAGGGAAGTATATCAACAAGTATAAAAATGAAGATTTTGACCCCCCCCCCTATTAAGAACTAGAAACGCCAGTGCTGAAAAAATAGCCTTCTCCTATGTCTGCCTGCCTCAATGTCAAAGGTGGAGATTCTTTGTCTGTTGTGGCTGATGTGGAAGGCTTCAAATATGACAGTATATTTGACTGCTTAGCTTCATGTATTTTTCTATCAGACAGTTCTTTGTAGGCACTCAAATATCCTGCAAACCTTCCCTAAACCTACGTGCCCTTTCAAAATCAAAGTCATACTTTTCTGCAATCACTACAGCTCTGTCAATCTTAGTGAAAATCTTATGGGGAGTCTGAGAATGCTAAAAGAATTTTCCCATATAAATTAAAGGTGATTACTTCTTGCTTTATATAAGGCATGATCAACCCTTTTTGAACAGGGGGCTACATGAGATATTGCTAATCATAAACTGGGCCACAAATTCACCGTCAGAATAATCTTTAGAATGTTAGGAACTTTTTTGCTAACAACATAGCTTTCATGCACCATTTCGCTGAGCCCTGTTTGCCTTTTAGAAAAAAGCATATTTAGGCTACCGATCTGTTTCTTTAGTGTTTCAATTTTAAGCTTTCTGATAACTCCTTTAAATTTATCATACCTGGAATGTTTAGTCGTGTAATGACGCTTAACGTTAAATTCTTTAAATGCGGAGTGGGATTCAGAACATATTAGACACCTGTTTTTTACTTCAACAAAGAAGTAATCATTTGTCCTCCTGGGAGAAACCTGTATATATGTAGATATAAGTGAGAGGTGTCACACCATGTGTATGTCTATCATTCTATAGAAACCACCTAAACATGGGTGCAGCCCAACCAAATTTGGCATGCATACTCAATGGACCTAGGAGAAGATGGTTTTAAAGTAAAAAGTTTTGAGAAAGATTTTCCTTTAGAGAAGGGGTTCTATTTATAATGTAACTATAATGCTAAAGTGGAACATTACTTTCCATTCAATATATATATATACATATGAAATCAAATGATGGATAATTCTATATCCAACAGAATGATAATTATAATAACATTTATTAGTTTAGAGCCTATATTTGCACAGCGCATATACATATCTTCTTATTTTATATGTTTATATATAATTCTTAAGGGGTCAAATGTGAAGGGAGACTTTTCTCACCTTCATGGGGTCAAAAGTGAAGGGAAACTTTTTTCCCCTTTAAGGGGTCAAAAGTGACAGGAAACTTTATTTTACAAGTCTGAATGCTTTAGTACTTTTTTTTACTCCTTAGATATTTTACCTAGCATAGGTACTTTAGCTTGTATATATATATAGTTGGATAGCTATAAGACAATTACTACATGCAATACAACAGAGAACAACCTCACATATAAAACGTGCAATTACCTATATATATACAGGGTGTCCCTAAAGCAAGTCCTCATTTTAAGGGAAGCGACTCGTCTGATTAGCAATTTTAGGCTGAATTCCCTTAGACAAAAATGGCATTAACACTAGCTGTATCTAAGGGAAGCAACTCAGCCTAAAATTACAAGTAAAATTAGAGACTTTTGCTAATTAATCAGACAAGTTGCTTCCCTTAAAATTACTTTTTGTGACATCCATGTATAGTCGATAGCTATAAGATGATTACTACATACAATACAACAGAGATCAACCCTACATATAAACCATGCAATTGCCTGTGTCACACGTGTTACTGTGAATAGGTTTGGTTTGATCAGTGTATTTGCCACAATTTCTTTTCTGTTGTTTAAACTGAAGACAATTCAAGCCTCAATTCAAAGATTCTATGATACAACATATTTGAATTATCCAACATTGATTTCTATTTGAAAAATCAGGAAGAAAGAGATTATCAGTGGTCAGGAATTAATGCAAGTTTTATGGCCAAATCACTTTGGATACACCGGTTCTTGAAGTTAAGCAATGTTGATCTGGGTCAGTACCTAGATGAGTGACCTTCTGGGAATACCAGGTGCTGTAGCCATGCTGATTTCCAAAACATATTGACCGTCAAAAATGGATCACATCATAAGGACTGATTTGACCGATCACCACTAAAGAAGCTAACATTTCTTTTACTTTCGTACTAAGCTGGCATGGCAATGACTGCTTTAGTAAAAAATGTTTATTTTATTTTAATTTTTTATTAAATCAAATATTGTAAACCATTTTTATTAATTTTTGACTGCTATTTACTCTCATCTTAATTTTTATTAGTTTTTTAAAAAATCACAATGTATAAAATGGTTGCATAATAAACGAATAATAATAACTTTTTTACTAAAACCAAGTTGAATTGTAATTAAAAAAAACAACTGAAAGTTAAGATGAAGGTAAATAGTAGTTAAAAATTAATAAAAATGGTTTACAATACTTTGTCTAAATAATAAAATAACAATTGCTTTTTATACTAAAACCAAAACTAAACAATAACACTGAAATTGCGATTAAACAAACTAAAAATTAGGACGAATGTAAATAGTAGTCAAAAATTAATAAAAATGGTTTACAATACTTGATTTAATAAAAAAAAAAAAAAAAATCATTTTTTACTAAAACTCAAACGGTCATTGCTGTGCCGTCTTAGTAAATAGAAATACTGTGTAAGTACGAAAGTAAAAAATGTTAGCTTCTTTAGCAGTGATCAGTCAAATCAGTCCTTATGATGTGATTCATTTTTGATGGTTAAGTTGTCAAACTTTGCTGAAAATTCTTTCTCTGGAAGCCTTCAGCATAATCGAGAGCGGGGAAGTGGAACCTGGGAACAACACTTCCTTCATACTAAGCGCTCAGGAGTATCAGCTAAAATCTGTGCTCCCGTGGACAACCTTGGCCGTCCGGGGACCTCAGACTGACAGAATAGGGCTATTATAAGTATATATATTATTTTGTAGTAATATTTATCTACAGAAATGTATCATAAATTATGAAAAAGGGAATTGTCAGTGGTATGGAATTAATGCAAACATTTATTATATGTATAATTTTTTATCTATATTGAGTACAATTTTGTAATAAGAATGAATGTCAATATACTACAATTTTATGATTGATTTATTTTTCAGTTGGATGTACTGGACTGATGTTAATAGTGATCGGCCAACAATCGAGAGAGCCTGGATGAATGGGGAGAAACAAGAAGTGTTGGTGAGTGAACGAATGGCCTATCCAACAGGAATCACCATCGATTATTTAATGGACAACCGAGTTTTTTGGTGTGATGCAAAGCTCAATGTTATTGAGTCGATGAAAGCTGACGGGACTGAACGAGTAATTATTGAGAATCAAGGTGAGTAAGACCATTCCTCTCAGTACCCCCCACCTC
>VCCN01007092.1:233742-249373 GCA_006491835.1 Architeuthis dux | reverse complement strand
ATAATAGCAAATTTCTTCCAGTTGAAAAGTCCATAATTTCAAAAGGTTGGAGGAGATACTTTAATCAGCAAATGTTTTACCCCTGAGTTAGAGTCAAGTGTTACCAAATCACACGAATTCTGCTCCAAACCAAGAAAATCACACTGTTCATTATATAAGTATCAGACCATCTATACTGGGAGATCCGATTAGGATCAAACTCATGAACAACGGCCAGCAAGATTGGCTTACTGATCATTGCTATACAACGTCTGTCCTCATGTTTTTATTTTCACATGTCTATAGAAAAAGAAATGCTGAATTCGTTTACTGGGAATAGTGCATAGTTTGAAACAGTGGACAGGAAGTCATATTTCAGTAAAACTTTCAAACCCTTCTTTACTATAGACTGCCATAAAACAAACATCATATGAAAGCCTACCTCAAAAAAGCAGAGAAAATATTCTACTGAATGCTTTCTCTAGATCAGCAAAATAGGAATAGAAATTGATGTTCTTTTTCGGTACTATAATCTAGGGATCCAGACATACTGGAAAAAATCTGTTAATATGACTAAAAAGTTATTCCCCTTGCAAGATTTATTTTTTAAATTTCTAATATGATTATTTTATGATTTTGATTTTGATTTTTTCTATTTATGAATTCCTGAATCATTAAAAAATATTCTACTACTTCTGAGGAGTATTTTAAATTTATAATGAATCTTTAAAGAAAAAGAATTTTTATCAATATCAAAAATCAACGAAAAATATTTTTATCACTAATTCAATCTAAAAACTATCTTCGGTTTTCTTGAAAAGAACCATTATAAATTACGTAATACTCTTCAATAGTACTACAATACTTAGAATTATATTTTTAATACTTTAGAAATTCATAGTGGGAAGAAGGAGGGGGGAGAAAAAAAAAGGGAAAGAATTGTAAAATAATCATATAAATTTTAAAAATAAATCTTGCAAGGGGACTAACAATAAACTATGAAAATGAAAATTATTTTCAATTTCAGTGTTCTGTACTTATAAATGTTAAAATTCTAAAAGAAAAAGATTTTTTTAAATCTACGTTTTTATGAATGTAATTCCGTCTTATGTACTTCTGATGCACATGTTAAGGCTGTTTAGGCGATTTTCAACACCTTGCAAGGGGAATAACTTTTAGTCTTTTACGCATATTAACACAGATTTTTTTTTGTGTCTAGACCCTGTATTATCAGAATTTTTTTTTCTTTTTTGACATACTCAGCATGGAACAATTTATAGAATCATGTGTGAAAGTGCTTCCATTTTAGGAAAGATAACTTCAACCAATCAAACTGAGTCCGGAGAAATATTTTTCAGACAATCTTTGCTTCAATGCAGTGAAGAGTAATATTTCTGTGATTAGCCACAAGATAATTGATCATCCTTTTTCAAACATACCGTCCTTATGGTGAAGATGGTGTAGCTCCAGATTACAAGTACAATTATAAAATAATGAAATTTATTAACTGTTACTCAACTCCAGTGTTCCCCTAATTTGTTGTTTTTCATGGGGTTCATAACACAACAGTATTAACTTCCTGGAAGTGGGGTGGAAATGAGGTAAACTTATAACAACAAATCTTTAACTCTTAAATTCCGTTTTTTTAAATTGAATATCAAGGGACATAACTTCTGATTAAAGTTATCTTCCTTTGAACTTTAGAAAAATTTTATTTTTAATTTACCTATGCTATTCACAGACAATTTCCACTGTTAATAGAAACGGTTTCAAGCGGTTTATGAATCTAAGAGTTAAATACTCTTGGAATACAGCCTATAAAAATTGAAAAAGATAGTAAAAAATTAATATACAGGGTGTCCCATATATAAGTCCCCTTTTCCAGTTGTAAGGACTATAAGTATAAACTGTCTCAGAGTTATTTCACTTGCACTTGTTCACATGAATTCTGCTCCATTTGATGAACAATTATTCTGCAATAAGTTAATTACAAAGTTACTTCCCTGATAACTGGGGGTAAAAAGGGACTTATATATGTGACACCCTGTATATACAAATAAGAAAGAAAACAACAAATCAGGATTGTGTGTAAATATGTGGAGATTTATTTGTAACACTGTGGTTCCTTCCTAAGTAGACAGACTCAGGGACATCAGTTGTCGTCGTTTGCATCATTCACTTGCTGACTCTAAAGACAACATAAGTGACCAACAACCACAGTTGATACATCATCAGATTGCATGTGCACATTCACTCAGGGGAGGGTAGAGTAGCCACCGACTCGCACCCTCACACACATACACGCAGGCAGCAGACACACCCACAAACTCAGTTACGGCTGCAAAAAGCCAGGCTACTGGTGGCAGAGTTGTTATTTCTACAGTTCCAACTAGACTTAGAAAAAACTGATCTTCTCACTAAAGCAGATTTCAAACAATCCTTTATCATAAAGTCCCCATTCTCTCAACGCAATCGATGCCGTTCAAATTCCATTCTTTGTCCGTCAGTCGTTGAGACTATAAGTTGGTTTTTTTTTTTTTTTGCTAAACAGTAGTTTTCATGTACATCATGATGGAGGGATGATGACAGTGAGTGAAAGAAAGAGAGAGAGAGAATAAGTTAGAGAAAATCAAAAAGAGTTGAAATGAAATCGAGAGAGAAATGGCTATCATGAAATTAAACTATGTGAGAGAGAGAGAGAAGAAGGAAGGGAGAGATAGAGAGAGAAAAAGAGAGAGACAATGAGGAAGATGTGGAGGAGGAGGAATAATGAACAAAGCATATTCCTTTTTTCGGTGGTGAGTCATGCGATTCGAGAATGATCATGAATTCGGATGGAATGAACAAATTCAAGTTTTTAGACGTAAAATTAGAGTAAATTAATGGGAGGGGAGAGGGGGTCAAGAGAAGGGTGACTGATCACACTGTGTGATGTTTGGCCATTTTTTAAAGATTTTTTTTGTTTTAAAATGAATTCTTTATTATATATGTGTTTTTCGTTTTAAAAATCAGTATATGTTTGTTTGGACATGAAGAAATGTTCTTAAAACAATAAAGTAAAATCCAATCACTGCGGAGTGCCGTTTTGGAAAGGAGATTGAAATGATATCTAATTCAAAATGGAACCATGAGAACATTTAAAAAAAGAAAGAAAAAGGTCACACTTAAAATTCAAAATCTTCCTCTGATTCTTCTTCAAAATATTTGACGGGTGCTCGGGAGCGACCGGTTGTAGTGCGAGCTTGCATACTGTTCAGCCTTTCTTTTTTAGTCTCAACAAAATCCTCTTCATCATCGTCGTCAGAGTCAGCAGGCAGCACCACCACCTAAGAAGAGTCAAATGGAGGTCAATTTCAAGTGAGAATTCAAAGAAATAAAACTTGCAGAACAAATGAATTGCAATTCTTTTTTTTTTTCAAACCCGAAGCAAAAATGTGTGGCAGTCTGTGTTTTCTTCCCAACAGAGTTAACGAATTAACTGCGAATTACAGGAATTTCCATCATTGCAGTTCTATAAAGGTAAAAAGGTAAAGCATTCCCCCATCTCTCAAGAGACAACTCCCAATGATGAAGACCCGGTTTCTGTTGCATGTGTCAGCTTAGTGAGCCTTGCAAGTTTAACCAGGATTTTATTCTTACAAGTTTTTCTTGGTAGAATGCAAGTCCACCAAAGGGATACCTCCACCCTAATCACACAGCTTAGCAGCTAATTGAGTACACTCTAAGCTGAGTGCACAGGGAAATTTGTCTCAGTGGAGAGTTTTCCTCACTTTTCGCTCATCCCGGGAATCGAACCCAGGACCTTCTGCGTGTGAGGCAGATTTGCTAACCATTACACTATCCAAGTGAACAGTTCTATAACTATGTGATTGTTGGCAACTCAGTGCTATCTGTGAGTCAGGGGGTTTTATCTTGCAATGGATAACTATTACTCTTCCCCACCTTCTGCAGTAATATGGGTTAACAATACTTTAAAACAGGGGTCAGCAACCTTTCTGCTTCTGCAGGACAGATCACATATCAAGGTGCGGAGGGTAACAAAATAATTTAATAAAAAGGGTTTACAACACTTATTTCATAAAAAATAAAATAAGCCTTTTTTTTACTAAAACTCAAACAGTCATTGCCGTGCCAGCTTAGTACGGGAAAAAAATGTTAGCTTCTTTAGCGGTGATCGGTCAAATCAGTCCTTATGATGCAATCCATTTTTAACGGTTACGTCATCCAACTTTGCCATCAAATATATCAAGAAAGGCAAAGTAAAGCAGAGGAAAATGTCATCAATTAGAAGATAGTAATTTTGACAGTACTAATTTATTTTCTTTGTGGTGATAGAATAACTGAACAAAAATACTCGGTTCTTTGAAGGAATGAATAATAAACCCACCAAATGCAGTATTTGATGCATAGAAAAGGAGAAAAAGGATATTTTCTCAGGGAGCATCACCTGCTTTACAAAATATGATTTTGAAATGAAGAAAATTACCTTTTTCGGTTTGGTTACTTTTGGCCTCTTTGGTTCAAATCCGTCATCAGATTCACTCGTTTCTTTCTTCTTGGGTTTTCTCTTCTTGGCAGGTTTGTCTGAACGGAAAGGAAACGAGAAATTTTGATAGAAAACAGTTCATTCCAAGAAAACATTGCAAAAATAATCCCATCAAATCAACCGAATTGTTGCTGACTTTCACCCAATTCTTAGGGGAGTTACCATAGCATAACTGTTAGCATACAACTCCTGCAAGACATTCATAGTGAGTGAGTTTGTCATCGGTGCTCTATGAATGTGGCCTTATGTCAATCTACATCTTTCAGGCTATGAGAAACTAGAAACATCTTCTGTACACCTACCACATTCAGTAATTTTTATTAGAAACTGTCAACATAGGTTTCTTCAGTTTTCAAGTTGGTCTGGCTATGCATGTCTGTATCATGCGTACAGGCCGCACCAATAGAGCTAGAGGGCTGAGAATTTCAACATTTTTTTTGAAAACTTCCCCCCATAATTGGTTTTTAGTGGGGGTTAAATTTACAATGTAAGTTTATGCTAAATTGCTCCCTTAGTTTGTGTCCTGCGGCATTCAGGCTTGTTTTTTGACTGCCCAACAAAAGGTGATAAAAGTAACTTATTCATTGATCACCACCAACATGGCATGTTGCCAAAAGACGGTCACGTGACAGTTTTTATTGAGTGTGACTAACTAGACCTGTTCTTTTGCTATCATTTTGGTCTGTCATTCTTAATAAGCTGAAAGCAACATTGTAGATTTCAAATCCAGAGGATCCAATAAAACCAATTACCGTATTTGGCGACATATAAGAGACCAGCCCCCCCCCCCCCAATGTCTAAAGTGGTAAACGTAACCTTCGCTGTCCAGCCACACATTGACCAGAACTTGAATAAAGTTAAAAATCTGGGTAATAAATGAGAGGAAATCAGGGAAATGCATTTTTTCTTAATATTTCCTGCTGAAATAAGGGGGGGGGGGAGAGGTCTTCTATGCCATCAAATACGGTAACTTAGTTTCTTAGTCAAATATTTACAACTCAAAACAGTTTTTCTTATAAAGATTTCTAATGAGAGGGTCAGATGAGACACAAAGTTGGTTTCTTCAAAAACTGCGCCTCTAACCCTACAGAGTGCATTCAAAAACTCTTCATCTAACCCTATAGAGTGCATTCAAAAACTCTTCATCTAACCCTACAGAGTGCATTCAAAAACTGCTCCTATAACCCTGCAGAATGCAATCAAAAACATTTTACTTATATAGAAGCCACTCACTCTTTAGTAATGTTAACACAAGTCAAAGTAGTAGTGAGAGTACCCAACAAAATTGCAGGATGACAACAGAAAATTACAAAGAAACAAAACTCATTCATCTCAATGATCATTGATTTAAAAATCATTATGTGGTGTTATTTTAAATAGAAGACAGTTTAGTTTTTACATAATATACTCAGATATTAGATAAATATTTTGAAAAGAAGAACAGGAATTATTTTGAAAAATTATAAGTAACATCTGCAAGAAAGAATGAGCTTAATAGGCCTGATAGTATTTTGCCAACATTCAATGATATTAAAATCCCAGCACAGCCGTCATTTGATCCGAGACCTGAGAAAATGTTTCTAAGGATCAGCAGAGAAAACTCAAAGCTCACTATTTTAAGCAGAATGAAAATGAGATTTTGAACAAATGAGAACTTCTCAACCAAAATTGAATTACTTGTATTTTCTTCACTGGACGTGCTTTGCTTATCCTGAGTTGAAGACATTCTTTTCATGACATCGATAATTGTTTGTTGTTTTTTTCCTAAATAAACAACATGCAAAAATAAGCAACAAGAAAGAGAATTTAGTCAATGCTAGTAATGAAACCTGAATCTCATTTTAAGATTTAAAAAAAAAAGAAAAAAAAAAAAAAAAAAAAAAAAAAAAAAGAGGGTAATCTTTGGTTTGATGGGTCTAAAATACGGTAGCATGAGACTGGCTTTAAAAATGACTAGATTTTTCATTTCTGGATACAAAGATTTTTGTGGAGTGTTTTCTGCAGCATTAGGATCGTAGACAAGCAGGGCCTGTGTGCGGAGTAACCCTCCAGCCTGAGCAATGCAGTTCTAAGGTGAAGTGTGACTTGCCCGGGGTCGACGCCGCCCTTTAAACCAAGGGTTTACATGCTATGGACCACCGGAGTGGTGCGAATAGGAGCAGTATATATATAACATTTTTAGCTATACAGCTAGAAATGGAAAATACAGACAAATTTAGCCATTTTTAAAGCCAGTCATGCTAGCATATTTTAAACCATTTTAAGCCCTAAAGTTGGCTAAAATTAGCTAGATTTTTCATTTCCAGCTATTTTTAAAGCCAGTTTTATGCTACCCTATTTTAGTGTCAACTCTGATAGTGTTGTGAAAGCCTTTTTATACTGACTGACTGTTCTTTCAGATAATTTATCAGCTTCCCCACTATAGTCTTTCAATTCAGTTTTTTTTTCCTCACTCTAATTTCATCACAGTACAGATTAGTTGAGAGTAGCTTAGCATTTCATCAACTACTACTCGGTATCTACAAGGTATGTCTGCAAAGTAACCCGCCATTCTGAATATCTCCAGAAGCGGTTATGTGGCCTTGATGTAACTTGGCAACCAATCAGAAGGGATTTTACTGCACATGCATGAACACTCTCCCATAAGGTCAGACAGCAGAGAAGTGCCATTAAGTGAGCTTGTCTACTGTGTGACTGTCACATTTACAATGACCAAGCGAGTCATTAGCTACATCTCGTACAAGGTTTTTGGCAAAACATCACTTCAACCAGGTCTGGCAGCCCCAGACAGTCTAGATTTGTCACCCTGCGACTTACTTTTCACAAAGTGTTCAGACAGGAGAACACAACAAGGCAGCTGATGGCGAACCCAAAAGAAGACTTTGCAGACTTTTGAAAAGTTGAAGGGACGTTGGGATTAGTGTATGAAGTCGCAAGGGTAGTACTTTGAAGAGGATTAAGGCAACCATACTTACTATACAACAAGAAAAGCCATTAAAAAAGAATTCTGCCCTGAAATAAAACTAAATCATGTTTATGTCTCCTTGGGTCACTGAATCGACTTTACTCACTGGGTGAGAAGGAAACGAAAAATAAATAAATAGAGACATTAGAAAATGATTTCTAATAATAAACGACAAATGAACACTTACCAGCTTTCTCTGTCTTCTCTTTTTTCGGGGCCCTCTTTTTGGGTTGTTTCTTTGGGGGCTCATCTGCAATGAATGGGGGTTCGTTGTCCTCATCACTGGACACATCAAAAGTTAATGTACCTTGAAAAGAAAAAAGAAAAGCTTAGATTAAATATCTTTCAAAAAGAATGCTGAATACTACATAAACTGTTTTTATATCATCAGGATTTTCTTTTCATTTATTAAATAGTTTTAAAACTACAACAGTCATTATTATTAATGTTTAACAAGTATTTCTTTCATCTTATTTCTGTTGCTTTTTATCGCAATTCTGTTGACCAATGTAATTTGTCACTAAGTTCATGTCTTGTTTGCGTTGCTACTTTCTTCAAAAGTTCCACAAATTCCTCAATTTTCAAATTCTGACAACTTCCAGAGCAGGGTCATTGAAAAGCTCAAATTCTCAATTTACCAAACTTTGTTTCCAAGATTAAACATGAGAAAACAGTGTTGAATTTGCATTTTATATTCAGTCAGGTTTTTCACCAAAATAAAAAGTAAAATTATCACTTTGCAATAAATGATCTTTAAAGAGTATACATGCAAAAGCAATAAAGAGTTGTAAACTCCTAAGATTTCCCTAACATTGTGCAAAAGGTGGTGCTGGGAACTTTTGCATCAAACTAATCTTATATAAAAGCTGTTGTCACTTTACGAATCCATATGGGGACACCTTTAACCTAGTTCTGTCTTCTTTTATCTATTAACGGTAAATGAAACGGACTGAAATTTCAACTCTCTATCACTATACAGAATTTTCGCATGAAACTGTACAAACTGCTCAACAAAATATTTTACAACAGGATTCTATCAACATCTCTGATGTTGATAGAAGTGATTTTAATGAAGATTCGAACGACTCCAAAGTAAAAAATTACTATCTTTTAAACAATGGAAGTAGCGATCACTTGACTTGGACTGATTACTTGCAGAATGTAAACATTGAAGATTTTACAAACATTCCTGTACTAGCCACAAAATTACCTTGTTACCGCTAAGCAGTTTATAGATAATTTATTATTATTGAAAATAAACGAATGTTTTTTTTTTTAAATTGATTAAAAAGATTGACTATATATAAAAAAAAAAGTTCTGTGGACTGATCGTTTGCAGAATATTGATGATTTTACAGACATTCCTGGACTAGCTACACAATTACCCGATACCACTAAGCAGTTTATAGATAATTTATTAATATTATTGAAAATAAACAAAGAAAATTTTTTTAAAGTTCATAAATAAAATTTTTTAAAAAAACATGTTTAATTCGAATCATACGCAAATTTAAAACATGACAATGCCAATCAATCGATAATAATAATCACTGAAAATTTAGTAAGCGTACATTTAATATTAGAAGAGATATAGCAATTTATTTACTGCCCATTGTATTTTTGTTGTTCAGCAACAGGCTGTTAGATTAGTTTCAGGGCACAAGGCACTTTGTTAGACGAAGGGAGGCAGGCAGGGAACTTATCAAATTTGTCTCTTAGGGAGGGAAGAGTTAATTTCAATTATCCTAGTTTTATAAGTATATTTTGAAATTTCAAGTTATATTTGATTAAACTGCTAGTTTCTATAAATATATTAGAATAATAGGCAGCTTATCTTTAAGCATTTACCTAAAACTAAAATACATGTAAGTGATACTCCGATAACAGGATTAATAAAAAAAGTAAAATTTTGACACACCGTGCTTTAAAAAGGTTGGCTATCACTGACCTAGTGGTTCAATAAAGAAACTACTTTGCAATGAAATTCTGGACAAGTGTGCCATAGGGGGTGAGGTTGGGGAAGACACCTACTTTTTGCTGGTTCCTTTGGAAGTGTGGTCTTTGCTGAGGGTTTTGTAGATGACACACCAAATACAGCATCATCTCTTGCTTTCTTTGCATTCTGTTCAGTGATACGATTAAAAAGGTCATTTTTCTCTTCATCTGAAGTCTCATCGTAAGTTACGGGACTAGCAGCTCGGACTGGAGACGCACGCTTTTTCTCTCTGGAAAGTAAGAACCAATAAAAATAAGAAATAAAAAAGTTTTTTTTAAAATATAGCATATATGGTATCTAATCTCATTTGTAAAATATAATGAACAGTGACTTTTTTTTTGTTTCTCTGTCCATAACAATGGACTCTTCCACTTAAAGGTAACAATTTTGCTGATGAAAATATCTCCTACACACCATTTGAAACAATGGACTCTTCCACTTAAACAAGTTCTGTCACTTTTTAATAAAACCTGATGAAATTGATTAGACTTACTTACACTATTAACAGCTTTGAAGTAGTGAACTATTAAGTCTTAAAGTAAGTAAGAGAATGTGAAGAAACCACTTGCACTTTTTGTAATACACTCTACTAAGCCGAAAAATCTCCGACATTCAGCTAGGATACCAATACAACTTTAATACGATCAACTAATGGTTTTTGATCATTGTATGTAGTTTGTTCAGACTAATTTCCTTGTCTTTAAGGTTGTTTTCACAACGTTTCAGCTGTGTACCCTCCAGCCTTCCCCGTGTGCCTATTGTGTTTTGGAATGTTGTTCCACGAGATAGGCGCAGAGGTCAGGAGCAGACAATCTCAAGAACAAAGAGATGCAAAAATCAGATGTGGCGTTTATGAGAGGGGATGTGCATGCTCCCCAGAACAACATTCCAAAAACACAACAGATATCCAAGGAAGGCTGGAAGGTACACAGGCAAAATGTTCTGAATGAAGCAAACAACAACGACAAGGATATTAGTCCGAACAAACCACATACAATGATTAAAACACCTTGTCTAATAAAATTCAGACAATGGCTCCATGTTCTTTCTTGGGGTTTCAAGGGGGACTAAAAGTTCAAACATAAATGAATGGAATGAGTAACACTCTTCAGAGTCGAAAGTAATTACTGTATATGCTGGTATAAAACGGACTTCTAATTTATGCAAATATTACACTGCGTCCAATGCGCTGGTATTGTAACTGGTGTGAATGATGCCTGAAATAAATCTAGAAAATTTACCCTGCACCCTAAGGCTGAAAGTTACTATTTTCCATAGGCCTATCCTAACCCCAGAGGAATGTAATCTATTCTAGACAGTAATCTGAACTCCTGTATATGACCTCTCAATTAACTGTATAAATTATACCTTTTTTGGTCAATGGTAAAACAAAAGCGTTTTTTCTTAATAGAACCAAATGTGTGCATTTGAATGACTTACTTGTTATTAAGTGCCACAAAAGAGTCTTCTTCTTCATCATCATCGTCGTCGTCATTGTCATTGTCATTATTTACATCAGAAAGATGATCATCATTGTTTAAGGGAGACGAAGATCGTTGCAGAGGAATTTCAGGCAAAAACTCTTCTTCATCTTCATCATCTCCAAAGTTGTACTTCACGGCTTGAGCTAGAAAAAAACAAAACAAAGGAAAAAAAATTAAAAACTAACACAAAAAATTCACCAATATTGCAATAACTTATGGGACCCGGGGGGGAAAAAAAAAAAGTAAATTTTTTTTTTTTTTTAATACTTTAACGATTATCATTAAAGCAATAAATAAATAAAAATTCTTGGAAAAAACAATCACTGGAAGTATTATTTCAGCACAGATTTTATATACCAAATTTTCCAGGGTCTAAGACATCATCCCCCCCCCCTCCCGAAAGGTCTCGAAAATCTACCCTACGTCCTACAGACCTTTCTTTCATAAGCCTATCCTAACCCCAGAGAAAGCTAATCTATTCTAGACAGTAATCTGAACTCCTGTATATGACCTCTGGATGAAGTGTATAAATTGTCCTTAGTATAGAATAGTAAATAAACAAAAGTATCATAAATAATGAAAAATATATGTGATATATTCATTCCCGCATCGGTATACAAGCCAACAGACTAGTTGTAATTTACTGCATATCAATATTACCAGTATTTTCCCCTCTCTTCAAACGACCTCGACTTTAAGGGAAAATTATTAAGGGATAAAAGAGTAAAACTGCCATATGTTAAAAGTGAAGGTAAAAACCACTGATTGGCCGAAGACCGAATTGTGGAACTGGAGTATCGTAGTGTAGGTGCAGTTTTACTGTGGATACTTACGGTAGGCTAGGTGTAAACTTACCGTATCTCCATATTGTAAAAGAAAAAGAAAAGGATGCAGTCTATATATGGCCAAGCGAATCTACGTGTCGCTAAGCCCCCCACAACACATCTTAGTAAGGTAGGCAAAAGTGCTGAGACCGTAATTTTATGTTTCTTCCTTCCCCACCCCAAAATAAATTTTCCATGTCAACATTAGGGTGTGTCCTTGATGCCAGAGCATCTTCAACGCCATGAAACACAGTAATTACAATTGCATAATAAAATAACATTGCAACAAGATGTGAAATATGAGACCAAAGGAAAACTGATCCTGTAAAAAGAAATGGAGGCAGTTAAAAAAAGGTCAAAATGATTTCGAAATTGAACTCTAGTTAGTAGAGATGAGCTTCAAGAGAACGTGTCAACAATACAGGTTAGATCAACAATTCCCAAAGTGTGGACCGTGGCTCCCACGGGGGGGGGGGGGCGGCGACACGGGATATTCAAAGATTTTAATAATTCCAGGCAACACAGAATCATTTGAGTTTTGGATATCAGTAAAAGATAAATATGCTAAGTGCTAAAGCTCATAGAATCCTAATTCCATTTGCAATCGACTTATCTCTGCAAAGCTGAGTTTTTGAAGGTAGCTGTGATAAAAAGCAAGTATTGTGCAAACATCAACGAAGAACAGGAAACGGGGTGGCTGTCTCCAGTTTGATTCAACGATATAAGAAACTGTGTGATAAACAACAGCTCACCCACCCCACCAGTAATTATGATTACTAAAAGAGGAAACATTACTTTTCCATGAATTTAAATTTACACAGTTCATTATTTATTTTTACAAGACTAACTTTACTAAATGAACATAAATGCAATTCATTATTTTTTATCAAATTTGACTAGTTTTTACCTTCATCTTAATTTTAGTTGTTTTTATACAACTTCCAACTTGGTGCACCACTAAAATTGGGATGAAGGTAAAACTCTTGTCAAATAATGTGTTACAATTCTTCATCCAATAATAATAAAAATGATTGCTGCAATGCAATTATTCTGTATTTTCTGTCTTAGGACGCTGTGAAAAAAATCCTTATCCACTAAGGGTGCCAGGATTCAAAAAGGTTTGGGAACCACTGGGTTAGATGAAACATGTTTTAATGTTAGTCATGAACTGTCAATAAAAATACAAAAAACTGAAACAGGAATTATTTCTGTTGAGACAAGATTTTGAAATGTGTTTATAGGTTTGTAGAATGTTTGCTGCTTAAAGTAAACAAATCAAATGATTAGTCCTTGAGTAATGCAATAAGTTTTAGAGAAAAATTGTTTTTCGTCTCTTATTCTAATAATGTATCGCCATTGTTTTAGCATGGGAACGTTCAAATATTTTTTCCAATATAAATTAATGGTAATTGCTTCTTAGCTTTACACTATTTTGGATTATGAAAGGTTTTTATAGGAACACTCTTTCAGATAGCAAGGGAAACCTATATAATATATATTAATAAATAAGTAAATAAAAAGAATAAATATATAGAAGTATATGCCTCATTTGAAAATCTGATAGTGAAACAATTTAAACTTTGTATGAGGCCGTTTTGTCTTATATTTATGTAATATATATATGTGTGTGTATATATAAATAAACTAGGTTTCAATCTTTTACACAAGGAAATGCATCAACTGAATATAATCCAGTGGAATTTTTATTTTAACACCCGTAGTTCAGTTTCTACGACCAGCCAAACATTTAGCAACTCCCCTAAAAAGCTATTTCCCCCAATTTTGAAGGACTCTTAGCTCCTAAACCACATAGAATAGGTGAAATGAAGCCAGAAATGGCTTATTTGGGTGGTAAACTACAGGGGTACCAAAGTTCAGCTAGATATCTTCTTAGTTATGATGTGTCAAATCATGCTTGCGGCTCGTGACATGTAAATTTAAGCAACTTTCAATTTGTCATAACTTCTGAACCATTTGTTCAATCAAGCTGACATTTTCAGGGTTGAATTTTCTTTAGAAAAAGGTATCACCTGTTGAAATTCCATCAAAATCTAGGATGGTGTTCATGTGGACTTAAGAAATATTAGGTGATTTGATATGAAATGACCCATATTTGAGGGGGGGGGGACTTTATGATAATGCATTGAAATCAAAGTGCATGATTATGAAGAAAGCTAAGCTTTTAAAATGATTATAAATGGTTTTTGTTTTTCAAAACTGTTTATTGACATGACCAATTATTTTAGAGGAGTTCAGAACTAATTTTCTAACTAGATATAATGTACATTTTGGTAATATATAAATCCCATGAATTTTCCCCCTGAATTTTAAGAGTACACAATTTGTGTAGACATAAGCAATCTAATAAAAACAGTGTCCTACGAATGATAAGCAATATTTCTCTTTGGCTGGCATTACATGGTAGATTATTGATCCTCCCGAGTAGATTGTATTAAAAGTAAGATCAGGTGAACTTTGAATACGTTAGAAAATTTTCCTCTCACCCTTTCGACTCAATCTGGTAGCATCTACAATCAATGAAAAATCAAGACATTAAATAAGAATGAATTAGCATTTTTTTTTTTTCATATCTGATGTGGAAAACAACAAAGTGAAGCCTAATTATACACTGTCGTACTCGGACTATTGAATAGGGGGTCCGCTTCGAAATTCCCAGAAGGTTACCAACTACGACAGACACCTGAAAAAGGCCAAAGGGTACAACTGCTGAAATGTTGCGACTAACAACAACAACGTGTATAATAATGATAATCCCCACGTGAGAAATTCAGAGAGAAATGAAGCCTTTTTAAGGACTGTTGAAAAGTGAAAAGAAAATGCTGCTAACCTGCTGCCCTTCTTGGTATCCTTTCTCTTGAGGCCGAGGTATCTCCTCCGCCACTACCACTGACGCCTTCAATGTCAGATAAACTACTTATTGATCCTTGATCAGACTCATCAGATTCCCAAGGTTTCTTCTTCTTCCCGCCTTTGGCGCTGCCCTTCTTGCCTTTAGGAGAGGAGCCAGTTGTTGGTTTCGGTGCTCGGGGTTGACGTTGTTTCTTGGCTAAAAACACAAACACATGGTCATCAGATCAGGCAAGGTTTCATATCATATCATATCCTAATTTGAACGGTCCTACCATCGCAATGTTTTAATAGTTACGTGATGATATCATACTATAGTATAAATCATATAAACAAAACTAGATCTCACATATAATTGTATTATACCAGTATACAAAGAGAGCAGAAAAATAAAAAAATAAAATAAAATCTTGCTGGGCCAATATGAAAATAGAAATGTTTTAACAGACACATAGCTGTAGGTCTATCGGTAGGCATCAAAGCATAAGAATAGGGAGGGTTGGGGTTGGGGTTAAAACTTACGTTTAGGTTCTCCAAGTCTTTCAAGAAGACTTTTGCCTTCTTCACCATTTTCCTCCCCAGTGGGTTCATCTTTAATTTCTTTCTTCATCTGAAAAATAAAAGTTGATTCTCAAATTTAATAAAAATCCTAATAACCACACACAAGTATAGCATTAGCACCAAAACCAATACCTCTTCACATTTTTAACATTCCAACATTAAATTCAGATTACAAATTTCAGAGGCGGAATTTGATGGATTTTCTCAAGAAACTGTACAAACTGCTCAGAAAGAAATATTTTACAACAGGATTACTAAATTTGAGATGTTGATATAAGTGATTTTGATGAAGATTCAAGCGATTCGAGGTTGAAATTTAAGATCTTGCCAACAAGAAAATCCGTTGACTTGAACTGATCACTTGCAGAATGTAAATTGAGGATTTTACGGACATTCCTGTACCAGGTA
>VCCN01007092.1:212569-227038 GCA_006491835.1 Architeuthis dux | reverse complement strand
ATACAGTAAACCCTTGCTATAACAAATTTTTGCTTCAATGACCTTGTGAATCCATCCGAACTGACTTCGGATTTACTGAACGGAATTCGATAAATGCGAGAACCAATCTTCAATCATGTACATGCGTGCCAAGGCTGATGAGATCGATTGGGGTTGAAGGAATTCTGACATATGCAAGCTTGGTTATGGTGTAGTCTCCTTGAATACTTGTTCACATCAACACCTTTTTCGCTCTGTGCTTATCACTTGTGTTTTCTGTGTGCAAGAGGAATATATTGTTTCTGAAGATGAGCTTGGCAAGAGCTGGGCTGAGCTAATGGGAAAGTATGGTCTCAAAGAGACAACAATCCACAACATTCTGAAGGTGAAAGACAAGATCTGGGAGAGCGTGAAGAAGCTGGAGTCTGGACCTAATGGTGCAAAATTATTTAGGTCAAAGAAGCTACCTTCGAAGGCCTGGATGAAGCAGTGTTTCAGTGGCACAAGCAACAGCGAGCTGAAGGAGTGCCAACCCGAAGCCTGGATATTCAGCATGCTGCAGAGAGGCTGGCAGCTCGTTTAGCCCATGAGAATTTCAAGTGCAGCGATGGCTGGCTGTGGTGTTTTAGGAGGCAACATGGTATTGTCAATAAAGCCATAACCGTAGAAATGCTGAATGCTGACACTGAAGCTGAGATGAAATGAAGCAGCGCCGACATTTTAAAATTTACAATGCTGACGAGACTGCCTTTGGATTCTTTGAACAATGTAAGATAAGGTCAAAAATAAAATGAGAGGCAACCGAACTGCCTTTGGATTTGCTGAACAATGTTTGTTAAATGCGGTGAATTACTAAATTTACTTCTTATTTACTGAACGAGGGGCAACTGTTGTGTATACTGAACTTTCTGCTTTAACAACAATCCCTTCCCTCCAATTAGTTCATTATAGCGAGGGTTTACTGTATTTTAAATTCGGGAAAAAGTAATCAAACAAGATTTTGTGCTAGAACAGTGATTCTCAAACTGGGAGGTACTGGGCTCCCAAGGGGGGAATTTCAGTCAAGGGAGAATCAGATAATGGAACATATAATGGTAAAAGAATTACTAGAAGACAATTCAAAATGGGGGAGGCATTAAGTAAATGCGGGATCATAAGGGGAGGAATGTGACCTAAGGACTGTGAGAACCACTGTACCAGAATTAAATTTTGTATCATTCACTTGGGGCATGAATTTTTATTTATTTTTTTAACATCCCAAAAAGCAAAAAGTTACAAAACAATCATCAAAGGGTCATTTTGATAAGGATATAAACAAACTAAATTACTAAGGAATTTAATTTGACTAAAAAATGGGTCCGCTTCATAGTAGTTTGCCTCTCGGCTGCTGTTTCAATTTCTGTGGCACAGTTGAATTGTCTTTAGATGAAGATTAGTCGATTAATATTGATTAAACAGACCTTTGTTTTTGAAGAGGATTAATTTGTATATATTATAAACAGTTTCATTTTTTTTTTACTTTTCTTTGTTTATTTTTCATCATATATTTTATATTTTAAGAATTTGAAGAGGATTAATAAGGATCAAAGAGACCTTGTTTTTAAAGGGTATTGATTCGTATCTGTGAAATACAATTTCTCCTTTACTTTCCGTTTTATATTTAATGCATATATTAAGTCTTAGTCCAGAACTCCGGAAAACCAGGTCATATCAGATCCAGTACTGGGCCTTTTAACAAGACTTGAACTCACATACCACAGTACACAGGAATCCTTTGTTTGTCATTACAAGCCACTAGTATAAAAAATGAAGATTGCCCAAATTCTTCTCCATTAATTTCTATTCTTTATTATAAACCATGGGAAGATGTAGGAAATTGGCTAATATCTACAATGATATGGTTGCAGACATCCAATAATTCTTTCTGTGCTTTCTATTATTCAAATGGAGTAAAACAAAAGCAGCATAGATTAATACCTTTTTACATTACCTGATAATGGATAGATGTATACTGTATATTTTATATTCTATATTTTAAGAATATTAAGTGGATTAATAAAGACCCTGCTTTAGAAGTGGATTCATTTGTATCTGTTAAATACGATTTTGTTCTTTATTTTACATTTTATATTTCAAGTATATATAAAGCCTTGGTCCAGAAATCCAGGTTATCCCCGGTTCCAAGCTTGAAATGGTCCGTTACTGTAGTATGAGCAAAGCCGAGAGAACAAGTTTCTATGAGAGTTTAATGTAAACATAAATAAAAATAGATAAAATGAGTCAAAATTTAAATTCAAAACCATATAATCTTAATCTTCCTAAACAACGTTATGAAGAAGGGATATTAGATAGAAAACTCACATGATTGTAGCTGGGAGCTTTTCAGATCCATGCACCATTGGTTCAAGTACCTCCTCTTTGTAGTTCTGTGTCCACGTACGAAGGGGCAATTCACTAATTTCAACTGTGTTGTCATCCAACACAGAAATCTCTCCACTCACAGAGTATTTATGATCACTCAGCTCTTCAATTGTACCTTTGTAATTTTTGAACCATGGATTCTAAATAAATAGGAACAGAATCAGAATAAGCCAGAAAGATCTTTCCTTTGCCATTTCTATTCAATGGGGAAATATTTTAAATAGATTCACTTATTCGAATAACTTTGTTATAAAAGACAGGAAGAAAGATAAGAAACGTGAACAAAATAAAAATCAATAGTATTTGGATTGATACTTATTCTTACAAGTATTCATGGATTATTTACCATATTTCCAGGCATTAAAGACGATATTTTTTTCCACAAAACAAGTTTTGAAAATATACCCTGCATCTTAAAAGCCAATGGTTACTTGTTTTCATAGGCCTATCTTAATCACAGAAGAAAGTAATCAATGCTAGACAGTAATCTGAACTCCTGTATGACTTCTGATTGAAGTGTATAATTTATACTTAGTATAAAATAGTAAATAAAAGTATCATAAATGATAAAAATTATACGTAATCACAAACATTTGTTACTGTATTGGTATACTATGATAGACAAGCCAATGGACTAGTGGTAATTTAGATGTTGCATATCAATATTACCGATATTTTCACTCTCCTCAAACGACCTTGATTTTAAGGGAACATTATTAGTGAGAAAAGAATGTAAGGTAGGTGAAAGTGCCAAGACGTAAATTTTATTAGAAACTGCTAATATAGGTTTCTTTAAGTTTTCAAGTTGGTCTGACTGGCAATTTCAACATTTACTCTTTATGTCTAGGAAAAAAAAAAAAAAAAAAAAAAAGTTTGTTTTTTCAAAATACCCCCCCCCTAAATACTTTTTTTTAGAGAGGGATTCAGTTTGCAATGTATGTTTATGCTAAATTGATCCATTAGTCTGTGCCTGCTTGTTATTTGAAAATTCAGATTTTTTTTTTAGTGATCACTGCCCAACAAAAGGCGAGCTCACCCCTTTTCTAATTTTTCTAATTAATCACCCCCAACATGGCATGCTGCCAAAAGATGTTGGTTGCATGACTGTTTCTATTGACTGACTAACCAGACATGTGTTTTTTTTTTCACCAAAATCTTGTGAGCCAATTATTGAGAAAATATATACAAAATAAATAATAGAGCATTTATAAGAAAGAGTTTACCCCCACTCACAATCTAGTAGTGCGCATGATTTCCATTCATGACAGACGATAATTAACAAAGTGATAGAGGGAAGGCGGAAATCAAACCGTAGTTTGCATTTTAGGAGACCAAACATCTTCACCCGATTATTTCAACTAAAATTTACTTTAGCAAAATTTTAAAGATTTGTGCTTGCTTCCACTACAGAATGAAGACGAAAGCATGTTTATTCACATTATAATATTAGAAGCATGGTGGGGGACACCATGCTTCTAATATTATAATGTGAATAAACAATAAAATATTAACAAATCAGCCCAATTCAAGTTTATTAATCAAATATTGAATGTTTTTTCTAAGTTATTCACATTTTACAACTGGTTTGATAAACAAGACAGTTCTGGTTAGTCACTCAATAGAAACTGTCATGCAACCAATGTCTTTTGGCAGCATGCAGTGTTGGGGTTGATCAATTAAAAAAAGGTGATCACTGAATAAGTTACTTCTGTCGCCTTTTGTTGGGCCGGGATCACTAAAAAAGTTCAAATTTTCAAAAAAAAATGTGTGAATGCTGCCGGACACAAACTAAGAGACCAATTTACCATAAACTTACATTGCAAATTGAACCCCACAGTAAAAACCTATTTAGGGGGAGTTTTTTCTATACATAATGGGTAAATGTTTAAATTTTCAGCCTTCTAGCTCCATTGTGGCCTGTATGTGCCATACATACATAGCTAGCCACACTAACTTGAAAACTGAAGAAAACTACGTTGACAGTTTTGGTTGACAGTTTCTAATATGTACAAATGTTTAAAACTCTGCTGCACTAAAGCAATTATATTCTTTAAGAAGTGAGTCTTAATGTGGTGGTGTTACCACAGTAATTATCATAGAAATTTAAACTCAGTGTAGAGGACGTGAGATGCAAGTGTCCACTTACCATGAGATGTGGTTCATTGCCATCTAATAATCGCTTGATGTTGGCGACTATTTCTCTGGGATCATAATTGGGAATCTTGGTGCTCCATCCGGTTCCAATACCTTCTGATCCATTGACCAGGATCATGGGAAGAATGGGAACATAGTATTCAGGTTCAATCTTTTGATTGTCATCATAAAGGTTTTTCAAAAGGGGAAGATCATTTGGATGGAAAATCAATTTTGCCAAAGGACTGCAGAAAAAGCGAAAAGGAAAACAAATTAGAAAATGCATTTCGACTGATAACTATTCAATATTTTGCATTAAAAAATTTTTTTTTAAATAAATGCTATATTTACCATATATGTCAGCATATATGAGACGAACATTCAAAAAAAAAACTATGCAAACATTACACTGTCTAATGTGCTGGTATTATGATTGGGACTTGCACTGAGCAGTAGTCCTCCAGGTATCCGGAAATTTAATCGTGAGTAATTTAAACGCAGAAATGTGAACCGTTAAAAACATTTATACTGTCACCATTTACTAATATTTTCTTTAATTGAAACTTTTGATCAAATTAAAACTATGTATTAACTGATTTATTTATTTTTTGTAAAAATAGTTAAAACTACGTATTTAATTTTTTTTTTTCTTTAAATAAATAGTTTTAATTTGATCAAAAGTATCATTTAAAGAAAATATTAGTAAATGGTGACAGTATAAATGTTTTTGTGAATATAATTTCATTCAGACGTCTTTACTTAGCATAAAAAGCAACACCAGTTTCAGCTCACTTTATCGTCTCGTTTCATTTCAGCTATAAAAAGTGGCTAGCATATAGCCATTTTTCCAGGCAATTAACTTTCACCTTCAGATTTCTGAAGGTTTATCAAATCAAAGTTCTAAAATCACTTATTCATTTTTCACTGAACTGACAAAATATTCAGAAGCCAAACATCTTGAAATGATTGATTTTTAAAAGTCAGTGAAGCATATGTTAAACCCACATCCCTTTTACCCTATGTACAGCATTGCTCTACTGACTGAGCTACTAGACCTCTTACAGCTGGCAGAAGGTCAAATCTTACCCGTAACACATCTTTCATTCTTCCCCAATCATTCAGAGTAAGATTTCATTTAACAGCGCATCAACCTGTAAAGGTCATTTCACACGAAACGGGTATTTCTTTTTTTTAATTTGATATTTTTGTGTCGGGTAATTTTTTTCATTTTTTTTTTTTCAAGTAATTCCCCGATCATTAAAACCCATATTTGTGATTGTCTTAACATACACTAGTGTAATGTTAATATATGTATGCTTAATGTCAATAAACATGCCAAAGAGGAAGCTACCCAACAACCCCCAGAAGGAATCTTGTTTCTGGTACTGGAAGTGAGAATCTGGGAGCGGTGAAGAGGCTCTTTGTCCACCGGTTATCGACCTGAACATATGTTTTTGTTTCTTCTTACTTTTCTAAACACAGCTAAATATGGTCCTAATCAACACAGCTCCAACAGAAAATAAACAACATACAAAGAACACAGACGTAATAACTAGTATTAGCAGTAGTATACTATCCTGAATAAATGATTGACAAGGCTTCTGGAATAAAAAATATTCAGAACATTTTCAGTAACATAACTTTTGTTGCATTTCATAAATATGCAGATTTGACAGACTTTGTAGATAAGAAAAAAATTCACAATCGTAATAGATTGTTCCTTTTAATTTGAATTACATGAAATCCTTTGGCCTCATCATTGAGGCACCCCCAAACAGGGCTTAACAACATTTGGCCCTTTATTAAAAATATTAAAATTAAAGCACTGCTACTTTCCAAACAGCTTAAAGAGAATCTTAGCACCAACCATTCAATTGGTGTTTGGATTTTTTCACACAATGATTTTAAAATCTAAAACGACTGACACTACTATTCCATTGAAGTATATCAATATAACTATGAAACCAAATTGACTAGAAAGGTGCTTACCTTAGATTTGTGAAAATGTATCGGGGACTTGCAGCATCTTTGCCTCCATGGATACGGGTTCCAAACTGACCAATAGGTAGCAGCAAGTTGACGTTATTGGAACCCACAAAATTTTGAGCCAAGTTGATAATAGTGCTCATTAAGGAAGCCTACAAAAAAAAATGATATTTAATATTAGAGGAAATGCAAAATAATTTCTAAGAATATAAGATTTCCACTTCTATTTTATTTCAAGTGCTAATTTCCAATATTGGTCAAGTGGAAGTGTATTGAACAGAATTAATGGTTGATCACAAAAGATAGAGATTACTTGTATGCAGGAAGTTTCAGAACCCAAATGATTTACTATCAACCATTTCATAGGAGATATATTAATATTTGATATGAACATTCAAAGATTACAAAACAATAGGTTTTAAATTTAACCAAGATGACAGGACTTTTGGAATATGAGGAAAATCTTATCTACACATTACTTTTCTGATAAGTGACATTCTTTTCAGTATTACTAATAACCTAGTAATAATAATCTAGGTAGTTATTACAAAAGCATTACATAGCTATCAACATATACAAAGTATAAAGCTTCTGAAAAGTGGGTGGGGCTACATTTTGGCTCAGCCACTAGGCTGCACTCAAAAGTCTGGTGCCCAATCATCCCATTCTGACATTTTTTTTTACATTAAAATGTTTTTGTTGCTCTAATTTTACGCTTTATAACATTGAAAAATGAAGTCATTAAAAAGAAATATTAATTTTTTTACTACATTTAATCATTGGTTCAAGTAGATAAAGATGCTTACAAATGAAATGATTCCTCAAAATGATAGAGAATTTAAAGATGGGATCATTTCTAACGTGTGAAAGCAAACGATCTCAGAATAGGCAAGAAGAGTACAATGAAAGTAGAAAGCTTGACAGACTTACTTCACCGTGATGGTATGCTGAAAGTTCAGCCACGGAACCAGCCAACTGGGCAACTTTGATTTCTTTTTTGTCATTTCTCTTGAAGCAGGTGTAGATGACTTTACGTTGTCCAGGTTTTAGACCGTCCACTAAAGATGGAATCGATCGATTGTTGTCCATAAAACTGAACAAGATCAACTCACGGTTGATGAATTCATTGAATGTCACTTGAGTCGTACCCTTTCCGTACAAATAAAGCTAAAAAGAGAAGATTACAAAAATTGGAGATGAATACAGAGAAAAAAATTGTACCTGTTTGTTTGTTTTTTAAATGTGAAACAAATGTTATCTTGATTATTTGTTGCTGTAAGGATTACACAATTACAATTCAATTAAAACCTTTCTTGCTTTGATATTTGCCTTTTTCTACAAAGAGGTTTATGTTCAATAAAAACAACATACTTGCCAATCAAATAGGAAATAATTGACTTAACCAGAAAAAAAGAGAGAAAAAAAATAAGGAAAATTAACTTAAATTCATGAACCACTGGAGTCGATTATTCATGATTTGCTCCATACCACTTGAAAATATAAACAAGTTTCAAATAGACTGTCAAGGGACCAGGAACTCTTCTGTACTGAAAACAACGATTGTTACACATTTCCGGTCGAGCCCTTCCAATTCAATTTGACATTTTTTTTTGCATTTTTCTTTCGGAAAAAGGCTGCCAATGATTCCTACAGTGACATATCATTTATTATTATTTTTACAACTACTACTAAAAGTGTTCAGTTGTAGTTGTCTGTATTTTTTTTTTTTTTTTTTTTTTTTTTTTAATTCAGGCTGTTTTTGTTTTTGAGTTTTCAATATAGATATTTAAAATGAAAAGTTTTTAACAGAAATAACTGAATGAAACCCATGCTGGTGTTGTGTTCTCATTATTTCTACCGCGAATGTTGGGATGACATGATCCTCATAAATTCCTTAGAAAACAGACTTTGCTGAATACATCCAAAACACATGCACAAAAGTGCATAGAACTGACATAATGACAACTTTGATATACAAAAAGGAAATATCAGAAAACATGAAAATAACAAGGCAAAGCAAAAGAACCACATGTAGAAATGTTAGAATTTCTATTATCTTTACCTCAGGAAGGCCCATTTCTGTTCTCCTTTTCTTCTCTTCCATCCAGTTAGTCAACCATTCCTTACGTTCTTCAATTTTCTTTTTGCTAAAAGCCTACAATGAGAGAAAGATACAGATTAACAGAAAGCACATACCTCTGCCCAGTGCTGCCAAGCGCTAAATTTTTTTAAATAGCCAGAAATGGCTGAAAACCACAAAAAAACAAAGACACTAAAAATGGTCAAAAATAGCCAGAAAACGGCCAAAATGTTTTAGGCGAAAACGTGCTACTTTATCACTTTTTGCACTGCCAAAACAAGAAACGCGCTAAAACTCGAAATGCTAAATTAGCAACACCGCCTATTGTCCACTCTTCCATAAAATTTCATCGAGAACTTTTGGAGATATCACGTAGACAGTCATGAGCGTGACTGTCCACGCGATATCTCCAAAAGTTAACTTTAAAAAAATTATTTTAAATCTACTAATCAAAAATAATTCCTGGATCCGCCCTAAAAGACAGAAAGGCAGACGGACACAACCAAATACCTATTTCCGCCTCAATTCTGTTGACTGAGGTAAAAACCACCTTCAAATTTAGATGGATCTACAGGGTGTCCCTAAAGTCTGGACACATAGGAAATATCACTATTTATAACAGTACATGTGAATCATGTAAAGCGCATTGAACTTTGTATCACAAATGATGGAAAACACATTGAAGATGTTATTTATTAATATTTCAATTAAATAAAATGTTGTTCAAATTCTTTTATTGAAAATATGCATTTTGCCTATGTGTCCAGACTTTAGTGTCCCTACAGTCTGGACACATAGGCAAAATGTAGAAAGCACTTAGAGAGTGCATACACCCGCCAATGCTGTGGTCATTAAAAACTGAAAAAATCAGGTTACAGATAGAAGCTCGTAATAATTGTTCAGATTTAATATCTTCAATACCCTGTCAAGAAGTTTTGTCATTCTTGGTACTGGATTGTTTTTATGAAAGAATTGCTGACAGTGCAATAATTTTGATTGTGCAATCACTCAAAAGTGCTGACAATTTATTATGATTGTGCAATCAAATTGTTATGATGTAAACAGTGATGGCATCATCACAATGCTGACATCGTGGGGACTTTTGTTATTGCACTACCACACTATACTTCCGTGATGGGGTCATCCAAAAAATGTCCTCTGTAAACAAAAATCAAAAACATTCCTAGATCCGCTGCCAAATTTAATTGTTCATTGGCCCATGGCCAACCCTTTCACAAAATGTCATTTAAATTCATTGAAACTTTTGGAGATATCGTGTGGACAGACAAACACGGGTGAATAGATAACCTCTGTCCAACTTTGTTGGCAGAGGTGAGAAGAGAAAAAGAAGAATAATGAGAGGATAAACTTACCAAATTGATGGAAGCATCATCTTCGGGGCCTTCGTACCTGAAAGGGATTCTGTGACGATGCATATCAGCAAAGTATTCCTTTGCTTCTTTAGAGGTGCTGGTTCCCAAACCTAAGAAAAGTACAACATCTTCCTAATCAACCAGATTCAAAAAAACATACAAGCAATTTAGTAAAACTATTCACTAAACCCATAATTGAAAACTAAGTTAGAAAAATACTAAAACAGTATTTTCTAAATTCTAAAATGAAAATGTTTTGTATCTATTACACAAACATCATTCTTTATGCACAAATTTCAAACAAATACAGTTTGAAAGTGAATGGCATTTTCCGTTTTGTAATCGTCTACAAGACGAGCTTGTTAACCATTACACCATGGTGATGCACACTAGCTTAGTACGGTGCAAAGCCACTTGTTTGGGGCACCCAGTGAGGATCAAATGAATGACCTGTTTTGACTTTACAGACAATGGAACACAAACTATATGTAGTTGCCAATTACTTGAGAAAATTATTAATACACAATTATTTTAAAAAAATGTAAAATGGATCTTTCTCCTGCCTTACAAAATATTATGGAAAGAGAGAAATGTATATTCAGTGAACAACATGAATATATTAAAAAAAATTGAACTACAAATAAAATTACAAAATTAACCCACCCCCCCATTGCAAGTTATACATATACAACTAGGATTGCATTGTTTCATTGCTGTTCTTCTAATTAACCACAAAATAGCAAAATGATCTCATGTAGTGTTCATAAGTTTCAATATTTGTGAAGACCTTTGGCAAAATCCTCAAAGTAACAACCCAACTGTATTTATCAACAAATATTAACACAACTCAGCAAGAGACTGGTGCATCTATAACTTCTGTATTATTTAGTAAGCTGTATATGTATACACGCATTATATATACATCAAACCCCATAGCTAGCTCAGGCATCTGCCAGGAGAGGGACACCCAGGATGCAAACCCTTGGTTTAATGGGTGGTGTCGGCTCTGGGCAAGTTGCACTTCACTGCTCAGGCTGGTTGATTATTACACACATAAGCCCCTCTGTCGATGGTCCTACTGCTATGGAACACCCTTCAAAAATCTTTGTTTACGAAGCCAAGACATTCATTCATATACACATATAGTCGGAAAATTTGCAAAACCCAAACGGTAATAAGTAGACTTTTTTTCCTCCCCATTACAAATAATAAGAGCAAAATTAGGTTCAACTATTTATTCAAGCATTGCATAAACTGTAGTGGAGTCCTTGGATGACTTTCAAAAACCTTTATCTAATGCGCATTAAATTGTAACAAAAGTTTTTGCTTCAAGGTTTGTTTCTGATGATGCCAAACATTTACAACTATAGGGAAATCATTACTATAGAAATAAAAAGCTAAGTTATGCTATTAAAGAGTACCAGTCAATGATATTTCTATTCTAATTAAATATGCTATATATGCCGGTATATAAGACTAAAAAACTATGCAAATATTACACTGCATCCAATGCACTGGTATTATGACTAGGGGCCATCTACCAAAGCACGATATCAACAGCTTGGATGAGTTGTGTGAGCAGTAGTCATACATTTGCCCTTGTAAACCATTTGTCTTATAGTCCGGCATATACAGTATTCTTATGAATATACTTTGAATGAAAACTAATGTACTTTAGCAAAAACTTAGTATCTTACCATGAATATAGTATAACTAGAACTATATTTAGGAATAAAGGGGAAGAAAAAAAAACCTTTGTAGTATTTGACTCTCCATGTATGCCATTGGTCAGTCTGTCGTTGCCATTCCTCAAATTCTGGAATGCTGTAAAAAGATTTCTCTTGTTTGTTCTTTGTGACCTGCGGAAAGAACAAAAAAATGTATTTTTCTAGATAATAAAATCAGAATTAGTCACTCGGAAAGAACAAAAATAAATTATTTTTCTAGATAACAAAATCAGATTTAGTCATTTGGAAATTTCCTAAACAACAATAATAGGAAGACTGGTCTGGTTAGACACTCAATAGAAACTGTCACGGAACCAACATCTTTTGGCACCATGCTGAGTTGGGGGTGATCAATTGGAAAAATGGGTATCAATGAATAAGTTACTTCTCTCGTCTTTTATTGGGAAGTGATCACTAAAACGGTCTGACACGTACATAGATGGATGGATTTGCCAGACAGACCAACTTGAAGAAACCCATGTTGATAGTTTTGGTTGACGATTTCTAATTTTTGTCTGAATTTCTGAGATGAGGATTTGTCATTATTATACACTGTTTTACGTTTTAACAAGGAATGGACATACAAGTATTTTTTTTACAAACGAAAAAATAAATTTTATTTTTTTAGTAAATTTATTTTTTTGTCAAATGCAGCCACACTCGAGACCTTACAAATGTTTCATGTGGCCCTCAGAGAGAAGAGTTGCCCCCCCACCCCTTGATCTATAAGGAACAAGTAAATCAGCTTCTATAATGGTAAGTTGTTTATTCCTGAAGATTTCTTGCGGAGCATAAGGCCGTAAGCACACTGCTGCAGTTTCAGTAGCATGTAGGTTTCTAAAAGGTGGAGTTGCTAGCACACCGTCTAACCCTCCTCCTTTTACCCGGGCTTTGGACCAGCTATGGTGACTGCCGAGCTATAGGTTTTCTGTCAGAGTAACCGTCTCAATAGATGGACTGCCTTACATGGCTAAAGGGCTCCAACTGCTCTCATAGCTGGGGAGGGAAAAGTGGATTCATGCCTTTCCCATTAAGGCAAAATGAAAGCAAACAGCTTTGGTCGAAACTCGAATTCAGTCTGCCGATTCCATTATCTCCGCCAAACTCACAAATAATAAGAGAATTAAGTTTAATGTTTTTGTCCATAATAAGAGAATATTCCTGCTGCTAAGTGAATAGAAAAAAAACAAAAAAAAACAACCTTACCTTCACAATTGGGGTGATGAATTCTTCTACCAAATTGTGTTTTAGGAGACTTGGCCAAAAGTGATGTATAAAATTGATGAGCAATCCTTTGATATGTGAACCGTCATTATCCTGATCTGTCATTATCATGATCTTTCCGTAACGAAGACTGCGAATTTTTTCAACATCTTCGTATTTCTCTTTGAATTGGAGCCCCATGATCTTCACCAGGTTGTTGATTTCTGCGTTTTCCATAATCTAATGACAAAAATAATACTTTCACTCACCACAAACAAAAACTTTCTCTTAAAAAAAATATATAATTTTAGCAAAAATTAAATGAGTGATTATGTTCAAATGACAACCTACATCAAAATAGTTCCCACAACGGAACCCTTAATTTACGGCAAAACAACCAGGGTCATTGACGCTGCGGTACTCAAATACCTTTTTCTTTTTTCAAATGGATAGGAAAAAAGAAAACTTACCACCAAAACAAGCAATGGAAAGCAACACACTCAGCATCTCCAAGCGACTATAAAACATATTTCTAGTGTGATAACTGACTCGATTTTGATTGCAAATGATGGGGGAAGGATTGAAATAGTGTTATCCAACATAAAAGTATTTTTGCAAAGAGTGGCGCGTTGGGCACTTATCATGCGCGCCTACTCATACACAGTTTACAACACTGCATAAATCAAAAGGATCATTCATTAAAATTACTAAGAAATGATACATGTCTATAGTCTGTTCTATGTTATCCATACATTTTATACTATATTCTTCGTAAAGGCATGCCAACACTGCTGAACAAGTCAAACGGATATGCCAGAAGAAAAAGTTTGAGTAACCCTAGAAAACAGTCGACAATCCCCTTACCTGTTTGTGAGTAGCTTCTCTAACATTGAGCACTTTACCCTTGAGGGGAAAGACTCCATAACAATCTCGACCGACGATTCCAAGACCAGCCACGGCCAAAGATTTGGCTGAATCTCCTTCAGTCAAGATCAGAGTACAGCTACTGGAATTCTTGGTTCCGGCCAAATTGGCATCGTCCAATTTCGGAATGCCTTTCAATTTGGAGTGTTTGGAACTGTGGCATTTCTTCTGCAGCTGGGCTTGTTCTTTAAACTTCATCCAGCTCATAACACTCTCGACAACGCCACATTTGGAAACCTGAAAGCACAAAGACAAACATTCAGAGAAACAAATTTCTACATTCAGGGCCGTTTTATCGTATGGTAACTGGGCAGTTGCTAGGAGGCAACATGATTTTAGGGGACCCGAAATTCAATTTGAAAAATAAAAATTAAAGTTCATATTATTAAAAAGCAGACATAGAGAACCTTTTCTAAACCTATGTTTACATTTATGTTTAAATCAGTTCTTGACTCTTTATTGGATCCATGTATAAATCATGGTTGGCAATACAGTCCACAGGCCAAACCCAGTATATGGCTTTGACCTGGGGCCTCAAATATTCTTAAGACGGCACTGTCTACATTGACAGAGAATAGGTCACAAAATTCATTGTAACAAATCTTATCAATAATATATAAAACGCAATGTGTATATCTATATA
>VCCN01007092.1:185129-208564 GCA_006491835.1 Architeuthis dux | reverse complement strand
AACAGACACTACACTTTGATCTTAGCCAAAAGGCTGCAAAGCAATCGGGACTGACTGATTTTGATAACAATAACCGTTTGATAACATCATCCGTAATTATAATAAACAGCTTCCTTTGTATTTAACAGTTTTAGTTGACATTTGTGATTATTGGTAGCATGGACCCTGAAGTTTGATCATTATAAGACATATGTAAGTTTGTATGTTATTTTAATGTTTAATAATGAATATAAAAATTTTCAAAGATTATCACCAATGGGGAAACATAGAAACTTAGAAAGAAACGTACCGGAACTCTTTTGCCATTTAGGATGACTTTGACGCCTCTGGTTGAAGCGGCAATATCAAAGGCTCGTCGAGTGAACAAAGAGACGATATCCTTGTCCAGAGTGGTCATGCCAAATTTAGGCAAATCAGGTGAGAAAGTGATGGCAGTAAAATCATCTGCTCGTGATTCGGTCAAGATTGGATCCGATGCTTTCATCATGTTATTAGTCCAGGTCTGAGAGGAAGAAAGAAAAAAAACATTAGACATTAAACAAAAAAGTTCATAATATTTCAACAAGCTTTTTGTTTCTGATCTACACTCCAGGACCAAAAAAACTGAGCCAAGATTTTTTTTAAATAAATTCTTTTGCAATTACTCATTCATTCTAACAATTATAGATGAAATATTCGACAACATTATATAACCATGCATGCAGTGTTTTGTGCACAAACTATGTTTTAGTATGGGATAGCTTTCCCTTGGTTTTCTTCAGAAAACTGAGCAGATTGGTCAAGATCTCCGATAGTTGTTTACAGTGTACTATTTCAATGTTGTTCCATTCATCTTTTGACTGCTTCCCACGGCTGATCAGTGTTACCAAAATGTCCTCCCAACCAGTCTGGCCTTAATTTGCACCCACATGGCCTCTATGGTGTTAAAATCTTTTATATGATGGAAAGTGCTTGGCTCATTTTTGGGGCCCAGGAGTTTATATGCCATCAAACAAATATGCATCGGAATTGAATGCATTCAAAATACAATGAGAAAATAAAATGCTTAAACTGAAATAAAACAGTGGCTAAAAGAATTCATTTTCAATTTTTTTATTTTTTTAATTAAAATAAAATTTCTAATATTGTAGAAAATCAATATAAACCAATTAAATTCCCACGTAGCTCAAGTTTTTCAAATGGGAGTCAAAAGCTTATAATGAAAATTCTTTTTTAAAAGCCTTTAAACAATATTTATGGCCTTACTGAGAAACCTTAGAGAAATCACTAAATATAGTGTTGAAAACCAAAAGCAAAGTTGCTTCCCATGTCGCACCAGACAGGAGGCAATTTCGTCTCCATTTCTCGAATGATTCATGGAGACCCAATCATTTTCTAGCAATTTGGGGTTTTTACAGGACCTGGGTGCTAACCGACACTCAAGATGGACTGCCTTACAGGGACTAAAGGGCTCCAATTGCCCTTCTATTTACTCATAGCTGGGGGTGGTTAAGAAGTCTTTCCCAAGGGCATCAGTGCAAACACAATTTGTCCCAACTAGAGTTTAACTGTTAGGCTATGCTAGTCTCCTTTAGACAATATGGTAAAAACTAACTTTTTGTCAAAAGGAAAAAAGAATTTTCATTTTGTACTTGACTGAATATGATCAATTCTTGCAATAAATCTATTAAAAATATTATTCTCAGCAACTTTCTTGGCCATCTGTCACTTTCATTTAACCTATATTTCTTCTTATATAAGATCTAAAACTCCCATAAATAACACAAACCAATTATTAAATTGGACATAATTTATCATCAAAATCTAAAAACGTTGATCTTTACTTGTTTAAATGCTCTCTTGTATTCTTGGCAGGAAGTCTCAACAACAAATTTTGTACTGAAGATGTTACATAATTTAGCACCATATCCGTTACGGCCACCTGAAGAACAAAAAAGGAAAACAGGATTGGATTGAGAAAGAGAACCAAAGCATTTATCACAACATCTTTTCTTTATATTAAAGTTTCTATAATAGAAAATAAGAAAAACAGGAAAATATGAAATTAACTTCAGCTAGACTGCATTAGGTGTCAGCTTTATGTTACTATGAACATATATTAAAAAATCATGACTTCACAAGTAAAATTACTAGAAAATATCATTTTTAGATGCGTCCACTCATCTCTATAAGAGACTTTTCAGTCGGTCCCTAATCTGTTAATATCAATTTAAGAAATTTTCACTGTGTAATGTTAATCGATATGAAACTTAATCCTTCGGGTGAATCATCATCTTCCTGCTGCTAAGACTACCATGGATGGTGGACGCATTCTTGTCTGGTTCTTGTCTAATGACTTGATACACTTCCGAATTTTAAGATTGTGTAATCATTATATATATATATATATCACACACACAAAGCAAAAAAGGACATGACTCTTACCTGTAACCTTCTTTTCTGAATCATCATAGTTGCTAGATGTGAGCAGATGACCAAAAATCATTGTCGGGACGTACATCTTCTCAGTTTTATGTTCCACAACAGGAATTCCTTTGCCATTATTCCAAATTTTGATCTTATTATTTTCACTAAGAAACAAAATTTTAAAAAAGAAAGAAAAAACCTGAATACCAATAATCAACATTGAACATGCATTCCAATAATGGGTCAACAATCACATTTAAATAAACTAGAGCAGTGCACTTTCCAAAGGTGCATGTTTGGAAGGTGTCAGACTTTATGTTGTGTGGAGAAGCCTGCCATAATTATCATGTAAAATAATTTTCTGTCTGTTGTACGAAACTACAGCTTCAAAGTATTTTGGTTACTTCTTTTCAGCTTGGCCAATTTAGATATTTTATATCTAAATTTAGATAATTCTAAAGAGCAGAAGTCAAAGGAGAATTAATAGAAACTATGAAGAAGGATCTATAATCTTGGATTTAAAAAATATTTGTAATAGATTTCTCAAGAACCACTGATCTAAACTTCAAACTGACACTGCCTTGTGCTGACTAACATATCTGACAAATGTCAACTTTGTACAATGGTCAGTTGTCAAGCAATTGCAGTGGACACACAGGGATTTCTTCAATTGTTGTTAGAGTTCAATACTCCAACTTTGCTCACTTCATCTTTTGTTTTTTTAATTTGTTCAAATGATACTCATCTGCTTTATCAAACAAAATTAAAGAAAGTCAATTAAACTACAGAATTAAAGAAAGTCAATTAAACTACAGAATTAATTTTAACTTGTTCAAATGATACCAAAGGTGCATGTTTGGAAGAGGCCAGACTTTGTTGTGTAGAGCAGCCTGCCATAATTGTCATGTAAAATAATTTTCAGTCCGTCGTACGAAACTATGGCTTCAAAGTATTTTGGTTACTTCATAAAATAATGAGACACTGTTCTATGTTTATGATGTTGTTAATAGCAACGATCAAAAAACAAAACAAAAATGATTACGTCATCCTTACATTTTAAATCTATAAACTCACGCTAAAAGATCTATTTTCTATTTTTTTTTATTATTAGATTTCTCGAGAACCGCTGATCCAAACTTGACACTGCAATGATTATAGTGAGGATATACAAAATATTTAGAAAAAAAAAGAAAAAAAAGTGAGGGGGTTGTGCCTCGGGGAGGGAACTGTGAGAACATAAGCAATAAGCAAATTTCTATGACACGGTTCCATTTCCTAAAGAGATTCCAGTCTTGTTATCGGGGCTCGGAATTAACATTGTCCTGGGGAACAGTAAAAATGTGTTCGGGATGAACAGATATCTTCCCTGGGAAGCCTCCAGGATGGAAGTGATTTTATAAAAAATAATGTTTTTTTTTCTTCTTTTAAATCACTTCTGTCCTAGAGGCATCCCGGGGAAGATATATATTTAAAAAAAAAAAAAAAAGAAGAAAAGATTTTCTGAGCAGGAGCCTTGCTTGTTACTATAATATACAAGCGATATGTAATTTCTTCCAAATATATTGGGAATTTCAGAAATGGTTCTGAAAATAATAACATTTGGCTCGATTGACATACCAAAGATATTTAATTTTCTTCTTACTGCTTATAGCTCATCTTGAACAAGAAATAAAAAGAGACCACGCTGAGCATTCATAAATCTATATGCCTCGTTGTCATGGTATTGAAATTCGATCCTATCACAAATTTCAAAGCATGCCACTGCCACACGGATGTCCGGAAAGGGTAAATATTAATGAATACTTAGTGTCTAAATAGAATGAAAGATTAAATATTACTCACGAGTCAATGTCAATTTTGATGGTATTCATCTTTGGATCCCTTTGTTTGTTGTCAGCTGCATTGACTAAGGAGAGGAAAAGAAATCACTTTAAAAAAAAAAAGATTACAAATACAGAGACACATTGGATGTTTAAAAAAACAACTCAAGAATAATTAGCCAGCTGATAAGGGCAAAAGATTTGAATTAAGTTTACAGAAATGGTAAAGCAGCCCGTCTCTTAAGAGACAACTGCCAATGGAGTACGGAACCCAGTGACGAAGACCCGGTTTCTGTTGCACGCATCAGCTTAGTGATCCTTGCAAGTTTCAAGTTTGGTCGAGATCAGGACTTTATTCCTACAGGTTTTATGACCACCCTTTTGGCAGGATGCAAAACCACTGAAGGGATAGCCCCCACCCTAATAACACAGCTTAGTGTACTCAATTAGCTGCTGAGTGCACAGGGGAATTTGTCCTAATGAAGAGTTTTCCACACTCTTCGCTCATACCGGGAATCGAACCCAGGACCTTCTATGTGTGCGATCACCACTAAAGCTTTTTTTTTTTTTACTTTCGTACCGCAATTGTTAAAAAAAACGATTATTTTATTTCATTTATTAAATCAAGTATTGTAAACCATTTTTATTAATGTTTGACTGCTATTTACCCATATCTTATTTTAGTAGTTTTTTTAAAAAATCACAATGTGTAAAATGGTTTAACGAATAATAGCTTTTTTACTAAAACCAAGTTGAATTGTAATTAGAAAAACTGAAAGTTAAGATGAAAGTTAAAAAATAAAAATGGTTTACAACACTTTCTCTAAATAAAAATTAAATAATGAATTAATCGATCGCTTTTTTAATAAAATCAAAAGTAAACAATAACACTGAAATTGTAATTAAACTAAAAATTAGGATGACTGTAAAGTCAAAAGTTAATAACAATGGTTTACAATAATTGATTATAAAAATTTTAAAAAAATAATATCTTAGCTTCTTTAGTGGTGATTGGTCAAATCAGTCCTTATGATAGGATGCATTTTTGACGGTTATGTCGTCCTACCTTGCTGATTTCTTGAACACGTTCACTATTACCTTGGATAGTGCAACATACAGAACAATAAAATAAGCATGTCATCTGTTCAGTGCCTGAAACTGAGTCTAGTGCATTGCCGTAGCTATTTATATTGCTTTAAATAAAACCACAGAATGTGCATCAGAAGCAATGATGACAACATACCACAAAATGCACATGTGCATCATGTGGCAGTGAACGTGTTAATAAATAAATTCTTACAAAATAGCAAATCAAATCCTAAGACTGCACGATTAATCCATATTTAATCAACTTACCGAGAATTTCATCAAATATTTTGTACAACCCAGGGACGTAGCAAATTTCCTTTTGGTACATCTTTGTAAGTTCTTCATCCAAGATGTACATATTCTGAAAACGAGCAGAAAATTTGGTTCAGTAAATTGAAAAATATTAAGCACGAAGGAGAAACACCAACATTCATAGAAAAAACACATTTATAAAATTTTGGATTTTTAGAATTGAAGATGTACAAATCACCCTCTCGTATCATGACACGATGATAAAAATGAACACAATGTAGCTTGTTTTTGCTTCTGCAATATTTACATGAAATCATTTCATAATATACTAAAAAGTAATCGGATAACAGAACTTCAAGTGATAAAAAATCTCAAATGATTAATAAAAGGTCAGAAAATTCACCGCCACATTTAGCAGATTTATCCTCATTGGGGCTCAGCTTTCAAGTTAAAACTGTGCAATACTTAATCTAAGTAGTTAGTATTCTTTTTCTGGTTGGATAACAAATGTAATAGCCACTATAACACCAAGGTACAACATGTGCGGATATCGACAATGATGTACATGTTATGTCACTCAAGAAATACTGATGGTAAAAAATTACAATTTATAAAACTAAAAAAAAGAATGAAATATAATTGAACTCTGTGTACTTGATGTTGTTAACACAAAAGATTGCATAACATCCCATGCATATGTGGAAAAGTATATTAGGGGGAAACCAGCCATCCCCATAAAGTCAAACTCAAGGAACATAAAAAGGCCATATCCAATGGGGAGGTGGTAAAATCTGGCATGGCAGACCATAACTGGAGTATTACCCTCCCTAGGATGAGATCAAGATAATAAGAAGTATCATTGGGGAGTGAGGAAGCTGAAAGAGGCGGCTTGTCAGCCAGTTGCATAAGTTGGGCTACTATGGTTAGCGAAAGTGTATAGTTTGGAATCACCAGGGTACATGTCATCATTTTTCTGTAAAAAAATGTTTTTACCTCTTTTCTGACAGATTATACATCTAACAAAGGCTGAAAAATAGATCAGCTAAAATGTGGTGTTAACAAAATCAAGTAGATGAAGGAGTTCAATTGTTCAAACAATTTGGAATGTTAACAAATCTTCTAAAAGTTTGAGACAATGAAAATATATTATCTATTTTTATTTTTGCATTACACACATTTCAATTGGAATATAATTATGCAAAAACACAAATAAAATATTAAAACTTATGTAAGATTTACTGCTAGAAGCACAAAGATTTCACTTTATATTCGTTCGCCACCATATTTGTTATTGTTTTTATGTACTCTAGTAGTAGTAATATAATCCTGATGTGTTTGAAACTTTCCTCGGATTTATTGAATTCAATTTTTGGGACACGATTTTGTTCCAATTTGATAAAAATTCATTTATGTAATATTAAAGAGGGAGAAAATAAAAATCTCAACCTTTTCAATTATTTACACAAGGATTGTTTCACCAAGTCAATATTCAGCAAGTCACATTCAGCTCCAAAAAGGTTGACATTTTATACCCAGATTGTAATTGTTAAAAGAAAATACAAACAAAAACCTGCTTTGCTATGAAAACCTTTTTAAAATTAAAACTAAACAGACAGTTGGTCTTTGAAAATTCAAGGGTTTTTGACAAACAATTTTTATATTACCCATAAGTTATTCTATCTCTGAAAAAGAAATTTGCAGGTCTCTTTTCCCTTCATTTTTTAGAGAACATTAAAAAAAAAAAGATGAACATTTTTTAAAAATAAAATAGAACCATAGAAATAAAAGGCGCTTAAAGTATCTTTATTTTGTAAGAAACAAACACTTTATGATGAATTCCCTTGTAAAGGGCATTTGTAACTTTAACCCTTTGTGGGGCAAGTGACTATATATGATCACCTGTGGATGCATCGACCCCATGCAAATATTATAGCCACAAAGACAACATAATCGGCACATAATTGCAAAGTACACTTGTTATAATAGCCTCTTTTGGGCCAGCACAATAAAATTTTAAAATCAACCTGGAGGTGTTATTTTTTTTTTTTGTTAATATCAATTTTTTTGTATCTAGTCATTATATTGAATGTTATTCTTTGATTCTATGTTTTATTTAACTTTCTACTTTAATTTTTTTATATTTTCCATTTTTGGTCATGGCACCATATATGATCACTTCATCAGAGGGAGTTTTGTCCCAATAAACATTTTTCAGAAAACTTGCAACTGAAAATATCTTGTAATTAGGTCTAGTTTAACATACAAAAAGTTGTTTTGATATCTAAAATATGTTTAGGGGTTCCCTATAAAGGGTTAATAAAGTAAAATGTCCTTTATTGTCTATAACTTTAAAGAAAAGTCATTAACTTCTCAACTTTTGTTCTGACAAATGTTAATGTTGTCAACACAATGTTTCAGTCCATCCATTCTTCAGCTGAAGAATGATTCATCCGAAACATTGTGCTGCCAACATCAAGGATGCAAAGAAGTTTTAGTTATCCGACCAAAGATTGGAAAGAAAATGTCCTTTTTCTTGAAATTCACTTTTAGATGCTCTTTCTTGTTCCAAATTTAAATAATCACATTGTTATTACTCTGTGTGTCTCTCTCTCTCTGGATAACATGCTTTCAATTCCGGCTAATAAGAAGTCACATACAGAATCAGATGTTTCAGTGAGATTGATAATATAGAAATCAGATCCTTATTATCAGGGTGACCCCACACTTATCTTTTTTTGGGAATTTTCAAAAACTAACTTGCTAAAAACATGCCATTAATACACACAGAAAATTTCATGGGATCATGTGTGGTTCCTGTGTTAGGCTTTCACATACTAAGAGTTCCATTTGAATTGATTGTTTGAACCAATAAACCTCGGAATTCGTTGTCTTCATCCGTGGTAGACATTATCAACAAACCGCTTTCACATACAGGCAGATTGGTTGATTGATTTATTTAGCAGCATATCAACCCTTGATGGGTCATTTAATGCCGAAATCAGTCAAAAATTTTTTCAACTAGAATCTTGTGACTTTGGTGAAAAGTTGTTTTTTTTTTTTTTTTTAATAGTCTTACAGTGAAAGAACAGGTGGTCCCTGGTTTGGGGGGTCCTACCTGTCTGCAGGTGATGCAGTCAGTGCATTCTAGGCCCCAGCCGATAGGGCCAGGCCCGTTTGTGAGGGGAGGGGTCCTATCCCTCAGCAGGGGATACAGTCAGCATATTGTATGCCCCAGCCAACAGGGTGCATACAGGCAGACGTTTGGCGAATCATAGGAGACGGCCAAAGACAAGTTTCAAAACAATATTCTTTTATTTTCAGATTCCTTACTGAAATCAATTCAACATTACAAAGTATTAGAAACTAACATGAATTTTCTTCCCCAAAAAATCTTTTTCTAATCATTATTTGACCACTTTTCACTACGTAGGAACTTCAATTTAGCTTTGAAATTTTTCACACCATGAGGACATTACTACTATTCAGTCTCTTTTGAGAGTAATGTTCTCTATTAAATATGATCTTCATTTTTTGATTCACTCACCATAGTAAGACGTACGATGGGACCAAAACATCTTGCATCAAATTGAACAATTGAATTTGCCTCACCCAGGGCTCGAAATTAACATTGTCCCGTCGACAGTAAAAATGTGTTAGGGACGAACTAATATCTTCCCCAGGACGGAAGTGAATAAAGTTAGTCTAGAGCCCTGGCCTCACCCCCTCCCAACCTACAGTCATCTTTTTCCTATTTGGGGTATTGATCCCTTGTTTCTTAGCAATGAATAAATACTCTATATTACAAGGTTTGGGGTGCAATCCTTTATAGCATGACAGCCATTAAGAATACTGAGACCATTCTGAACTCGAAAAGTATTTTTGTTTGTTGGTTGGTGTCTGTCACGCTTAAAGCAAACAGAAAGAGAGGAATGAGGTAAAGCAAGGCTCTGTGTCTGTGTTTGTGTCTACATCACTACTACTGCTGATATCTTAGGATGGAAAACAATTCCACTAAATATATGCATCTGATTTTTTATGAATTGAACTAATTTTGTAATCGTTTTTAAAATTATTAAAAAGATTTTTTAAAATATGAAGAGTTATAAAAAATTGAGAGAAAAATAAATTTGGAGGTATGCGGTTTTTGTTTGCAATAAATACAGGTACTACACCTTGATTAGTGCAGTTAATTCATTCCAAAATTTTCTGTGCTGTTCAAAACCACACTATTCAAGGTCTTATAATTTAAAGTGTTTTAACTTATACTTAGTTACATTTTGTACAGCAATACCTTAATACATAAAAAAACTAGACACTATTAAGGTATTTCTGTACATAATACTAAAACACAATTGTATGATTTATATGTAAATAATCCCATCATTTTTTATGGGTACTATGCTATCACTTTAATAATTCAAGCAAATCATTAACAGTTTCAGTCTATGGTTCTCTTACAACAATAAAGCATTAAAAAAAAAAAAAAAAGAAAGAAGAAATGCAAAAACAGAATTAAATCATTCCAAATTTCCAAACTTACGGTATTGTGAGTTTCCACTGATCCGATGTAGGTATCTGGACGCAATAAGATATGCTCCAGTTGACTTTTCTTCTGGTAAATCCTTTCCACAGACAACCTTTTGTTGGATTTGTCGTCTGCATCTTCGGACTTTTCCTTTTTATTTCCTTTCTCTTTAACATTGTCAAAGAGTTGCTGGAAGAAAAAAAGAAAATTGTTAGAAAGTTCTAAAACGAAGGGCAACAGATTAAGTTTGTAAAATTTGTGTAAAGTAGCAGGAAAGTTAGCAACATCTTTTTTTTAATCCATTCATAAATTGTCTCATAAAATGTGTTCAATTCAAGGGAACTTTATTTTCACTCTTTTAATAGCACTATTCTGTCATTAATGCTTGCTTTAATTCTTGACCACTGACAATCCCTATCCTCCTGATTGACAAAGTACAATATCACCCATAAACCTAATACTTTTTAATAGAAAGTAAATTGTCTTAGAAGACAATTTACCAAGCAGAATTTTATTATTTCTAGTGGAACATTACACAATCAAAAACGATATTATCAGGTATTATTAACCTATTCCAGCATTGAAATTCTGTGGCCAAAAATATGAATATTTTTTCATAGTGTTGTTCTCATCTTTGTATGGCAACATATTCATATTTTTGGCAACAGAATTTTAATGCTGGAATAAGTAAATAATACCTGATAATATCCGTTTTGATTGTGTAATGTTCCACTAGAAATAATAAAATCCTGCTATGTTTGGTTCAGAAGAAAATTAACTTTCTATAACGTAGAGATGTACTTATTTATAGGCGATACTGTATATAGTGTGCCACAACTTTCTAAAACATAGGTTCCAAACCTGAGGTATATGTTGCACTTCTCAAGGGGTACATAGGGGTCCAAGAGTATAACCATGGTGTACGCTGCTATACAGTCTAACAACCTTGTTACAAAACAGCTGAAACGCAAATAACTAAGCAAACTTTCTCATGTTAATGATCTTCTTGCCAAAAGACAGGTTCAACCATCTCACAATCTAAGACAAACATATTCAAAGAATTAATCACTGAGTATCTCATGAAGCAGGAAGAGGAACTTAAAGGATATTTCCCAAAGCTTCCATTGACCCTTTATGGGGCAAGTGACTATATATGATCACCTGGGGACCTGTCACCCACATGCAAATATTGTAGCCACAAAGACAACCTAATTCGCACCAATGCGGTCTGCAAAGCACGTGCTTGAACAAAACAGAAACTGTTTTGGAGGCATACCACACCATTAAATTAGCCTGTTTTTTTGACAACACAATAAAATTTTAAAATCAACCCAGGTGTTATTTTGTTTGGTTAATATCAATTTTTTGTATCTATTCATTATATTGAATGTTATTCTTTAATTCTAGGTTTTATTTAACTTTCTACTTTAATTTTTGGTCGAGGCACCATACATGATCACTTCATCAGAGGGGGTTTTGTCCCCATAAACAAAAAATAGCTTGTAATTAGGTCTAGTTTAACATACAAAAAGATTGTTTTGATATCTAAAATATTTTTAGGGGTGCCCTATAAAGGGTTAACAATTTAAAAAGAATTAAAATTCTTATTAATATCAATATAACTTTATCAAACTTTAATCTTCAACGTTTAGGGGTACATGGGCACCTATCAGAACACTCAATGGAGACAGAGGAACAAAAAGGTTGGGAACCCTGTGATAAAGATTCTTTTAGGTCAAAATTGAAAAATTCACTGGTTTTTAAATTATCAAATTCCATTTTTAAGTGCTAATGATACTATGTTTGATTTTCATTCATAGCCCTGAACAACTTTCACCTCCCAATTACAAATTCTTCTATGAAGGATGGGTTAAAACCTACCCTTTAGACCAGTGCTACTCAAAGTGTTATATGTGTACTGGTGTTGGTATGCAAACTATGGGCTGCTGTTATGCAGCTCATTTTCACATCTTTAATGACTTTTAAAGTATATTTTACTAGATGTTCTTGGTTACACTTGGGCATTATATTACAATAGAGAAACTATATGAAGCTCCTTTAACAACACCTAAATGACATGGCTTTGTTATGTTCATCTTGTAGACTTGAAAAATTTCCTTTTAAATATCTAGCTAATATTAATTAGAAACTGTCACCGTAGGTTTCTTCAGTTTTCAAGTATGGCTGATTATGTATGTATCACATGTAAAGGCTGCACCAATGGTGCTAGAGGGCTGAAAATTTCAACATTTATTCCTTATTATGTCTAGAAAAAATGTTTTGGTGGGGGTTCAATTTGCAATGCAATTTTATGCTAAATTGATCCCTTAGTTTGTGTTTGGCAGCATTCACGCGCGTTTTTTTTTTTTATCACTGCTCAACAAAAGGCGAGAGAAGTAACTTATTCATCAATCACCCCCTTTTCTAACTATTTATATACTATTATGACTAGTGACTATATACTATTTATTATGAATACCTCTGCAAGACTGGCAGGAGTGTTATTAAAACAAACTACTGAAATACAATGGATATCCATTCTCAATTGTGTGTGGCATTGTTCTCAGTTGAACCAAGATTAGATAAGATGCCGGCGAAGCATACTCATCTTTCACATTAGAAACATCCGTATATGTCAATCTTTATTATTAGTGGATGAAGTATCGTAACACCACTTCTTTTTTTTATTAAATTTGAGTTGTTTTAAGGAAGCAAGCGAATGTGTAGGTTTCAAGCCACTACCTTTTCATGAGGGCGCTCTTAGCTCAGTTGGTTAAGAGCAGGACCGCGTATAGGTTGCTTCCCTGGGTTTGATCCCTGCACAACACTTGTTTCTTTATTTATGCGATCTAGGCCGCCCGTTTAGTAATTGCTAACACCGATGCCGGGCTGATATGGGTTCCCAATTAATAAATGTCTTTATAATTATCATGTTAGTGGCCAGAACTAATAGGTTGTATAAAAACAATTAAAATTGGGATGAAGGGAAAAACTAATCAAATTTAATTTTAAAAAGTGATGCCTATATTTCTAATCTATTTTGTTCATTTTAGTTTGACATTTTATTACTCATTAATGTTTTCAATATTTTTGCTAAAAAAGATTGTTTTTATTATTTTTTTCTATATTTTGCAAGGTTGTATTACCTGGTTACAAAATATATTTTTCCAATAAAGATTAACATTACTACAAATGTTTAATTAATATTTCACTGATCATGAACGAATAATAATTTGTCATAGACATGCTACCGATCCCTGACACATTGGAAATAAACCTTGCTGTGCTGTTAGATCAGATTGTTTAAGTAACACTGCTCTAGACACACATCTGAAGTAAATATTTTTGCCCAAGTTTTCTAAGAGTAAATGATCAATTTTTGAATTATTAATATTATATTCGCAATATTTGTTCAAACATGTCAAATTTGACATCTGCTTACTTCCTAGATACACATTTAGTATTTACTGTGTCATTCTAAATGTAATCTTTAATATCACTGCTACCCACAATACTGGTTTAAATACTGTTGCTGGGTTTAGGTTATTCATGTGTTTAGACATTAATATGTATCTATGTATCCGGACTTCGCTCAGCCCTCACAAACATGAAATTTTGCACTCACACACACACCTTTTAATGAGTTTGGGAAAATGTATTTTTTTGTTTTTGAAAATTAGGTTGTGTTGTACCAATTTACGCCAAATTGATCCCTTAGTTTGTGTCTAACAGCATTCTCAATTGTTTTTCGAGAATTTGAACTATTTAGTGATCACTGCCAACCACCACAGTTTAATTTACAAGGTTAAAAAGAAGCATATATAGGTAGCTGTGATTCATGATTTCCCTTAGAATGCTAGTTATTTTTTATTAAATGAAGTATTATAAATCATTATTTTTTAATTTACGACTACAGTACTTTTTACCTTCATCTTAATTAGTTAGAATGGAGATATTATATAAACATTTTATCAAATAAAGAATATGAAAAAAATAATGGAAAGCAAAATATTCTGACCCCGCCCCGCCAAAAATAGACAAATAGCATTCCATTCACCATTGTATAATTACTGATTTTTATTCAACAAGTTTAACAAATTTCTATTACGTCACCAGAAGAGTCCACTATATAGAAATGGGCAATCTGCCCATCCCTATATAGTGGAAAAGTGTTACACAAACAATATATATATTTTTTTTAAATGGCCTGACTCCGAGAACAGTGATCCGGGAGGGTTTTCCATGCCTGTATGTTGAATACCCCAAAGGTCTGCACAATGGAGTTTTAAGGTGAAGTGTGCAAGGTTGACCCCACCATGTTTTTATATGGGTCATTCCGTGTCAAGTGGACCAGTGGTCCCCATTCGACCATCTCAGATTTTGCTCTAACACAGGTTCTTTTGGGTTTGAAATGAAGTCCTGTAAAATTTTAGCTCAATATTTTTACTTGTTCAGTCACTATGGACCCAAGAACAAGGACTACTTTGTTCGAAGTGACGACAATCAAATTTTTTCTTCCATTTTCAACTAGCAACCATTGCACAACAGGAACTTCTACTGCATTGAAAATTTCTTCTTAGGGTCAACTTTATATGTAGATTTTGAAAATGTTATCAGCCTAGCTCTAGAAAGTATAATTATTTCAGAAAAAGATGTCAAAGTGGGCTCCAAATTTCATTGGTATTTCCGAGAAGCCATTTTAAAGTAATCATTATTTGTGTGCTCTGTTTGGCAAGGAAGCAAGTGATGCCAATGCACTACAAAATGTTACAATCGGGATCTTCCTAGATTTCTAGATCCTGAGATATGAGGTATCAAAAATGGCCCGAATTAAAGGCAAAAATGTACCTGTGGAACAAGCTGCACAATTTTATATCAAAAACCACTGAAAAGAGCAATGTTTAAAATACTTGGGGCTAGATTTTCAAGTTGGTGTCTTGGTTCTTTCTGATCTAATCAGTGGTTGAAATGAACCACCTGTTTAATGAGATCTTCTGGATACAGACTATTTATTCCATGGCATTCAATACAAAGCAAATAGTCAAATGTACACAAATAACAGGAAAAAGATACACAAAGTTGACCTCCTCAAAACCTAAGTCTTATTCTTTTTTTCTTCTTTATTTCATTAGTTTGTATTGTTAGATTCACTCAGGGCAATTACTTGAAATCAATCTTCAATCAATATGTTCACGAGGAGATTTGCCAAATAAAGTGAATACGCAAACAAGAGTCCATGTAATGTGAATTGTTTTTTTTTTGGGGGGGGGGGTGTCAAGTGAGTGCAGAAAGCATAGTTGATAACTAGAAAGCACTCAGAGAGTGCACGTGTCTGACAACACCATTGTATGGGGAGGTAATTCTGCATGGATCCACCAATTTAATCACTTCTTCAATAGCCTATTGGTCACCCTTCCACAAAATTTCATTGAAATTCAGTGAGAACATTTAGAGATATTGTGTGGACAGTCATGAGCTTATACATAAACGTACGAAAAAAATCTCTCAATCAAAGGAAGATTCCTGGATCCACCCAAAATTTAACCAACTCTTCCTTAACCCACAAAATTTCATTGAAATTCAGTGAGTACTTCATTAGCAGATTTTATCTTTCAGTACTATTGACATGGAGGTGTAGAGTGACATAAGTTACTGGCACGCAGAGCAGAATCGGCAAATAAAGTTACAGTTTGAGCCGAGGCTGTTTACATTCATTTTGCACTAATGCCATTGGGAAAGGCATGAATCCACTTCTAACCCCAGCTATGAGTAAATAACAGAGCAGTTGGAGCCCTTTAGCCCTGTAAGACAGTCCATCTATGAGAAGGTTACCCAGACAGAAAGAAACCTACAGCTATGGTGTGGGGCTCCACCCCATAAAAACCTACTTGCTACTGAAACAGCAAAGTGGCCCTATACTCCACGAGGAGTCTACAGAAATAAACAATAACTATCAACATGGCCTCCACAAAATGGTGCTATCTAAGACAGGAGTTCCCCCCCACGGGATAAATACCCAAGGAGTAAATTTGTTGATTCTAGATTTGTCCATATTTTTTCTTTAATTATAACTAAAAAAAAAAAAAAAAAAAAAAAAAAAAATCTAGTTTTGGATTTCACAAACTGGATTTTATATTTCTTATAATTCAGAGGAGAATAACTCTAGGAAAAAACGAGTGAAGAGTAAACAAGTTACTGAACAAACATAGTGGGGGTAAATTTACCTTTGAAAAGTTGCCAGGGGTAAACAGGACGAAAAAGGTTGGGAACCCTTTTCACTATAGTTGTTTATCCTCCCAAATCTGACCCACGTAAGATATAAGGGCCAAACTCAATTACAAGATTCAGCCAGAACACTATCAAGTAGCCACTAAAAACTACTTTATTTGAACAAAACCTATTTGTTGATGATCAAGTATAATCAAGGCTTTACACCAATCGAGTTGAAGTCTTTATAATCAACACAAGGATTGATAGATTATGCAGCTTCCTGTTGACGCCAGGTTAAAGCTAAAGCTTATTTCACATTAACACTTGAAATCCTAAAGAGCATGAGGCTGCACATAAACAAACATGGCCAAAAATCCTAAAATGCCCAAGGCTGCACAAGTCTTTCTTGTAATACTGCCAATTTTCACAACGATCTGCACACAAGTAAAGACACTATAAACATTTGAATAAACGAACCATTTTTAGCCATGTTCTGCTCAATCATTACAGGACTGGGCTTTTGACTTTGAAAATTTTCAACAGGATGTTTAAGAGTTAATTCTGACGCTTACAAGATTTACTGGTTTTCCTTCTCAACTTCCCAATGGTGGATAAGTTTGGCCCATCTCAATTTTATTTTCAAACTAATGCCGACTAGAGCCCCCTCCCCACCTCAAGATAAGCATTAAACTGTTGCCACTCTTCATTTAGCAAAAGTCAGTAATATGTTAACAATTGCCAAATGTTTCTTTGCATCATACCCGAATTGCTGTTCAGATGCATTAGATCAGCAGTATTCAAACTGTTCCATGCAACCTTTCCAAAGGTTCCATGAAACAAAGTGACATTTTTGCAATATACTTAATTCTTCATTACATGAATGATTCCTTCACAGGTTTTACATGTCTTTAACACGAACAGTACTTTTTATATAAGAAAAAAATAACATTTTGCATTTTTAATTAAAAACATTGGTTATTTACGTGACATGGACGCTGTTCAATCAGTAGTAATTCATATGTCTATTTTTACTCAGTTTCATTCTTACTTTTCCATTCACATGTGTACTTTCTATTTGGGTTTATACACATTCGGATAATTCCATAAACAAGGCCAAAACCCAATAGTTACATACATATATATTACATACATATATAAATATGCATATGTAAAAGGGGAAGTTGTTTTTTTGAAGGGGTTCAGTAGAAAATTTAATTATTGAAAAAGTTTGAAGACCACTGCATTAGATAAGTGTATGTGATGGATCCTGTAGACCAAATGTCAGGACAAAGAGCCAACCACAGAAGATCGGTGGTGCTTTTTTTTTTTAAAGCCTTCTCCTCCAATACAATGTACTTGTCACCAGAAGAATTCTCGAATGGCTGGGACATGTTCTACGGTACTATCAGAGAGTATCCCATACATAACCCTAATGAGCTGGCCAAAGCCATCATGGAGGAGATCACAAGGTCATCTGATGACTTGGAAGTGTCACAAGGACTGTTGTCCCCTTGCCGTTGTTGGCCGCCAAGCTTTGCCTGGTCAGAAAAAGAACCCATCCACTTGGCCCTGATAGATCTGGCAGCCAACAGGGGAAACTGTATCAGGAACATACTTGAGAGTTGACAGCAATGACTACGATGATGACAACGATAACGAAATGTTTCTTTTATAAGGATCCATCAGCATTTTTTTCCTCCTCTCCAACATCATTTTAATTCAAAATCCATAACTGCTATAATCAACTCAAAAAGGACATTATGAATCTTATAGTTCCAAGATAATTAACAAAAACAGCCTGCTAATTGCCCAGAAATACAAACTACATTGACAAATGAGAAAATCATCTTGTTCAGTTATTCCTTGCCATTTTGATAATTCTTGGTTCAATCTTCCTGAAATCTAAATCTATTACAGTCTTGTGATTAGATAACAGAAATGAATATCTTGTCAGCACAAAGATTAATACTCAGAGCAGGGTTGCCAGTTTTTAGCAAATTTACCAAAAGCTTAGGGCAAAACGTACCAAATTGTCCATAAAAGTACCAAAGAAAGAAAAACATGTTAAAAACTAATGAATTAAAAGAAACTGATCTTAACTTCTATACTAAAACAAAATATATTTTAATAATTTCACTCAACTATTTTATAAAATTGAAAGAAATTTGACAAAACACGAAGCAGGCCTGTCTCAGAGTGAAGATAAAATAAAGCCCAAGATAGTCGACAAAGATTTGCCGACACTGCTTATAAAAATTTAGTTTGTTAGCATTCTCTGATTTTGTCAGAAGTAAACGATGGTGCAGATGGCTTAATGGTTAATGGCATGGAGAATGGAATTGGCGAACAGGGTTCAAACTCCAGCTGGGACAGTTTGCATTCACTTCACACTAATGCCATTGAGAAAGGCATGAATCCACCCCCAGCTATGAGTAAATAGCAGGGCAGTTGGAGCCTTTTAGCCCTGTAAGGCAGTCCACCTTGGGCGTCAGGCTAGAAGCCACGTAAAAAAACCTGCCATTGCTACAAACAATGATTCGGTCTCCATGGATAGTTTGAGACATGTACACAAAAGCATTTCTTCATGTGTCGTACACGCTCTCTCTTAATTTAAGGAAAGACGACTTCATTGATTGAATGCAAATTTTATGGCTTTTTTAGGCTACATGCAGACTGCAGTAACCATTGATAATAAATTTAACATTCTCAAAAAGATTTAATGTAATCCTGATCAGAATTTCTCAAAGATTAAAGCAGGAGTAGCATTTAGAAGTAAGGTTGCTTTCCAGCAAGCAAGATATGCATGAACACACAGATCACAGCTATATGCCAGTACTGAACATAAAAAGGAATTCTTCAAAATGGTAAGTGAAAGAAATTCAAGAAATATAATCATTTATATTGATGATGTGTCTCAGAAATGAGTTTGTTTTATTTATTCCTGTAGACTCCTTGTGGAGCATAGGGCCGCATCCACTCTGCTGCGGTTCCAGTACCAAGTTTTTTTACGGAGTGTTGTTGCTGGCCCCATACCAAACCTTCCTCTTCCTTTAATTGGTCTTGGAACCAGCTGGGGCGACTGCCAAGCAGTACAATTTTTTTCAGTCAGAACAATGTTCTCTTAGATGGATTGCCTTACAGGACTAAAATGCTCCAACTGCCCTACTAACCTATAGCTTAGGGGGTCGGGGGGATTCATGCCTTTTCCAAGGGCATCAGCATGAAGCAAACAATCTCGGCTAAAACTAGAACTTGGTCTGCTGATTCCATACCAGTAACCATTACACCATAGAATGTAATTCAGATTAAAAGCTCAAATTATCATCAATACAAAATCACATATTTCAATGTGATAGTAAGAGGCTCGAGTAGAAAAAAACAAAAACAAAACTTAACTTAAAATTTTCAAACATTACAGAAAGGTTTTCTACGTGACAGCTGGTCAAGTGTTTAGGAGTGAAAACGTGTTACCAAGTTATTAATAATGAAAGAGTGCAGATACATTAATTATGAGTTAACAGCACGGTCACTATTAGTGAGACTAGAAAACGTAAAGAGTTTGGTCAGTTCTTCCTAGACCTGTAAATGACTAAACAACTAAATTCTGTATTTACAGGGTGCGTCATAAAGATGTATCCATCATTTAATTATATCTCATAAACTTAGGTTTTGAAGTTGGAGTTTCGAATTGTGCACAGAGCATCTCAAACATCAGTTCTTTCTATGTTTACAGTTTCATTAGTCTATTATAAACAGGTATCAAGCATGGTGCCGAAATGTGTACGCGACCAAATTGGCGCCTTGAAAAAGGCTGGACTGAACAACAATCAAGTGATGAAAGAGCTAAATTTTTGCAGAAAGACCATTCATAACATCATGAAACTTTTTAATGAGACTGGCACAACCAGGGATGGTCCACACCAGAAGAAATTCTCGCAGGAGCATGAGGAAAACTATGAAAGAGCTGAGATTGTGGGAACAGTCACTGAAAAGGATTGTGAAGGAGGATTTAGGGCTGAAGGCATATAAAATGCAATGTCGACACTTGATTTCAGCAGCCTCAAAGCAATAGCGATTCGACAGAGGGAAAAGAATGGTTGGAGGGCCACTGACAAAGTCTTCATCTGGTATATGAGTATCACTGTGCAGGTTGTGACGAATTCCCAAGATGATACGGTTTATGCAGCTGATGCTGGAGACCTTTCTGGAGACGGCAGAGCCCATTTTCATTACCAGAAGCCTGCTAGGGTAATGGTATGTGCTGCAGTTGCATCAGATGGAACAAAGTCTCCTTTGTTGTCCATTGAAGAGGGTGTGAAGATGAATAGCTAAGTTTATCTTCAAATGCCTGAAGAAAAGGTGTTACCTTAGGTAACTGAAGCCTTTGGAGAGTGTTAAGTCTTCGATCAAGATGGTGCACCTGCTCACACATCAAATATCACCCAGGTGTGGTGCAAAGAGCATTTCAGCACATTCTGGGACAAGAACATCTGTCTTCCTTCAAGCCTGAACATCAATTCCATGGATTTTGCCATCTGGCCCATTCCAGAGAGTGAAGTTTCAAAGATCTCCAACAGCAGTGTTGCCACTCTGATACAAGCTCTTTTCAAATCCTGGGACAATTTAGACAAAGAAACGGTGCAAGCTAGTTACCTCTCATCTAAAGGCCACGATCAAGACAAAAGGTAGTCATATTGAAATATAAGTGTATGGACGGTAGAATATGTGCTTTGGACTATACAAGTGCCTCAATCCAATTTTGAATAAATTAGAAAAACTGAGGGGTAAAGCTTTATGGCACACACTGTACTGGAGTTTATATTAAATTTCTCACATTATACACGAGTAAATACAGTAATTACCAACATCAAGCAAGACCCATAGACATGTAGACCAGACTCAGTATACAATGAAAATGTTCCCTTCTCATTTCCAACAGATTTCAGGTGTTCACTAGAACTAATGAGAACAGAATAACAGGTCTGGTTAGTCACTCAATAAAAACTGTCACATGACCAACATCTTTTGGCAGCATGCTGTGTTGGGGATGATCAATGAATAAATTAGTCATCTCGCCTTTAGTGATGATCACTAAAAAAGTATGAAGTTAAAAGAAGCATGAACACTGCCTGGCACAAAAAGACCAATTTAGCATAAACTTGCACTGTAAATTGAACCCCACACTAAAAACCGGGGGGGGGGGTCTCCAGACATAAGGAGTGAATGTTTGAATTTTCAGCCCACCAGCTCCATTAGTGCAGCCTGTATGTGTGATACATATATAGCAAGCCAGCTAGACTGACTTGAAAACTGAAGATACCTATGTTGACAGTATTGGTTGAGGGTTTCTAATAAAAACAGCAATTTGATTGCGGTTTATTCATTTACACAAATGTTTTCGCTAAAAAAGAAAAGAAAAAGCTTATTGCGATCAAAACGTGAATAAATTTTTCTCCAATTTTAAAAGATGGGAAATAGGAAGTGCTAAATATAGCTTTTTCTTTTCAAAGCCACCTACAAGAGTTAAAAGCAGCTGAACAGTGCAGAGATTCATTATGAAGCATCAAGCAATATAAATTTGATTCTTTTGATCTACTAGAAGATATAAAAGAATATTTCTATACTTATTTGTACTAAGGTCCCATTTTTGATAGTCTTAACCCATCAGCTGCAGATGGCTGAAATTCCAGTCATTGCAGCTCTATGGATCAACTGCAAATGACGGAAATTTCCACTTGAAGTTACAGACAAAACAAACTGTTCAGATTATTTTGTGCCACCCTGTATAATCTATTATATTATTTTACAAGGGTTGATTTTCGGTTGAACCACTTCCTTTAACTTTACCGAGATAGTTCCAGTGGGCTGTACGGGATCCCGCGAGTTCATCCCACCAATTCATAGCCATGGATCACAGAAAATTCATCCCCAACCTATTTTCTTATATTTTAGCTATAAATTAATAGTAAAATTCCTGTTCCGGTCTTGATGTAGTGATGGGCACTTTTCAGCACTATTTATTTAAAAAGTAAACAATGGTTTTATGAAAATCTTTTTTTGAACAAAACTCTGGTCTTTTTCTTAAAGATTTAAAAAAAAACACCACATCAAAAATACTTTTTTTGCTACTATTTACCTTCATCTTTGATTTGTACTCTCGCTTGCCACCGAGTTCCAGTAGTTGAGTGGTAAGAACAGTCGCATGTTAAGTGAGCCACCCTCCAGTATAGAGGGTCGTGAGTTTGATTCTCATCTAGCATTTATTCTTTATTTAGATCAGCTCTGTTAATTTATTTACTCACTGCTGAAGGGAAACCAGCCTGGGTTTACTTGCGATAAAAAGCAATATCAATTAAGATGAACTACCAACATTACATAAGTATTTCTAGAGTCAGCAGAACAATTTATAGCCGGTAATAATAGCGTTATACTAGGTTGGAGATTAATTGTTTGGTGATGAATTTTCCGTAATCCACAGATATGAACTTTCTGTAACCCAGGCTGTACATATGTGCAAAATTCACATACGGTCCCCTATTTTTAGGGGTTTAAGAAGTAGTTTGATTTTAAATATATTCAGTATATTTTTAGATTATTTGCTGGCGAATTTAGATGTTTTGCCTCAATTTTGAATCAAGTAAATTAAAACGAGTTGTCAACCATGGTCATGTCCAGCAGAACCATAGAACAGACATTTAGTATTTGTTAGTAATTTCATTTAATGTTAGATTTTTAATGAGATGGAATAGCTTGGCTCTTTCCAATAGGTAACTCAATTCTAGGCACAGACTCAGAGAGACACCTACACACATCATTCTCAATTGACAGTCTTGCACAAAATTTTGCTTATACTAAAACTTCTTTTAAAAATAAAAAAAGGGCAATATTAACTCCATTGTAAAATAATATATACGACACCACAAGGCCAACTAGTCAAAGTTAATGTCACATTTAGAACAAGGCAACTGAACTGCTCCTGCAGCAGTTAATGGGTTAAAATAGTTACAATGTACCTAGTCTAATCATATTTCTTGCCCAGTAATATTAGTGGGCTGTAAACAGTAATGATTTAACTTAAAGAAAAGAAAAAAAAAAATTATTTTATACATTGTGAGCGACTGCCAAACGAGCGA
>VCCN01007092.1:165921-176550 GCA_006491835.1 Architeuthis dux | reverse complement strand
GGGGGGGAAATATAATAAAAATCGGGAGAAACAGAGAAAAGAATAAATGTGATCTATTTCTTTCTTTTTTTCCCCCTTTTTTCACGATTGTTTTGTTTTGTGTCTTCAAGTGTTTGGTATTTTTGTGATCCTGTTAGTATTTTTCCCCTTTTTTTTGTTCCTAGATCAAAAAACTAGGGGAAAAATATCCCCAAAATCGTAGATCTCTGCTTTTTCCTATGTGAATATCTCCGATGATAAAAAGATGCGATTATCACCGGCGACTTCGATCGTACAGCAATTGCGCTGTCGTGACAAATCTCTTTGTAAGATCGAATATGATTGGACGAGAATTTTGAAAATTCCGGGCTTTAACCAATCGATGTTGGCGTTACGGAGGTCTTTTGCTTGGAGCACTTCCTGTTTCTAATGGCGGTGTTGCGGTGACACCTTATCTTGATTCCAGAAAAGAAAAAAAAAAACTTTGAGTCCGATAAATGTTTTCAAGTTTTTATCTACTAAATACCTATGGAATAAAAAGTTGACAAACCAAACAGAAAGTAGAACGATAAAAATGGCTGGGTCCGCTTTAAAACGACTGATGGCTGAATATAAACGTAAGTATGAAATAAAAACATTTATACTGACTAGAAAGTTCACCGATTTGGGTAAAATAATTGTAAATATTATTTTTACGATCTGTGTCCGGTTTCTGACAAATATAAAGTAGATTAATATTTTTAAAAATCCTGAAATATCGAAATAATGGTAAATCATTACTTATTCATTGTTTTTTTTAAATGACTTGTCTGCTATTTTCCAAGTTGAAATTACAAACAGAACAGCTGATTGTTTTCATTCATTCTCATTTTTTTTACTCTCAACTTTTTTGGTGATTTGTGTTTTTTAAACTTAAAACATATTTAATGTCTTTGTTTAAATATGAATTAATCAGATCAATCAATATAAACAAAATGCTTCTTTTAATGTGTCTCTTTAGCGTAAGTGAATGTAGAAACATCAACAACAATATAAAACATTACATAAGATCTGTTTATTATCATCCTTTGATTTTGTGAAGTTGTAAATACAAACTAGCTTCCCCATCGTTGCCTAGGTGTTTATTTTTCCCTTATGCTTTTTTAGGAATCCTTCATGAGCTCTTCGTTAACATAATAAACTACTTGTTTCGAATACTCGTACTTTTTAGTTGACAAATTGATGATGCTACACTGGGGTAAATGTGCGTAACGACTATGTTGTCATCATAAAGTGTTTAGGTTAGAAACTTGAAATAGATCACTTTTTGTACCTTTTTGTACCAGCTTTGATAACTGACGTGTCGGAAAAACATCAGATGTGTAAATCGCTGGGTCCAACCAACCAAACTTAACGACTACTGCTAACATTCTTTAAAAGATAATTTGCGTTTTAGCCCTTTCAAGACTCCTGGGACATAGATGGCCCAAGGTTTCTATGACTGCTCAGATAAATATATCCTCTTTTAGAAGACAACTGAGACATTTTAATTCAGGCATTAGGTCCCTTAATAGGTTAGTCTGAAAGGGTTAACTAAAACTTCCAAACGGTAGTTCTTATTTTGAACTTATAGGGAGCATTAAAACCATATGCATACTACTTTTTAATTTTATGGAACCTTATGGTATTGACAATCATCATGCATCTTCTCAGATTTTCCTAATATTTTCAACATGAGTTGTGCACACTCATAAGTATTAGCTTCTTTTTTGTGGAGTTTGAGGACTGACTCATTGATGAAGATAGAAATCATATGTCGCATTCAAAGCTGAGCACTGGCTTGAAAAGATGGATGTGTCGGGTGGCCAGGAAATCCACCTGCCATCAATCCTACCAAGAATCTTAGAGCCATCATGAAGGACAAAGTTGAAAATGTCCCAATTGATTCAGGGCCTGCCCATGGTAACGGCAGCACAGACAGTCAGTTGGGGCGCTTGTCATTTGTCTAAGACAGTAGGATTTTACAAATACAAATGGGAAAATGAATAAATGATTTTTCAGGAATGTCTGAAAGTTAAATGCTTTCTGTTGTGGTGAAACTAAGAGAAACAATTATCAACATATTCATATTTTTTGGCAACAGAGATTCAATGCTGGAGAGTTTGGTTATGAATAATACCTGATAATATCCATTTTGATTGTGTAATGTTCCACTAGAAATAATAAAATCCTGCTATATTTGGTTTAGAAGAAAATTAACTTTCTATAACATAGTGGTAGGGGTGTACTTATTTATGGGCGATACTGTATTTATTTTTCTCACTGTAAAACATAAATCAATAATACTATACTTTAAAGGACATCGAAATTCATCTTGCCTGGGACACTAGGAACCTGGTTGGACTTGCCGAAAAAACAGCATCATTGTCAATTGCATTTGTTGTCGGTGAAGTTTTGGAGGAATTAAAAGGTGTATAATATGTTAAGAAGCTTCTTTTTGCTTATTTAAAACTAGGATTTCATTAAAACTTCTGGTGATAAATCAATTAAAACCTATTGATAGTAGGTTGATTTAGTGTTGCTTGCAAAAAAAAAGTTGGTTTTATGATGAGACAACCTTTAGGTTGGATTTCGTGAAGGCTTCCAATGCAAAATGAATTCAAAAATATTGATAACAAGCTGAAAAGTAGCTAAAATGACCCAAAATTGTAGTTAATGAAGGCATATTCAGCATAATGAAACACTTTTGGATTCCATGTCAGAAGTTATATTGATTTCAACTAAGTTTATAGCAGTCCAGTGTCTCATGCATTCTTTAAGTTAGCACATTTTACAGGTACCTTAATTCAATACCTTTGGCTACAATGCGAAGTTGAATATACATGCAAACTTTCTCAAATATACAGCGGCCTCTGATTAGTTTTTAGCCAGGGTAAAAAAATACAACTTCCATTAAACTTTTAATAACTCCAACAATAATTGAGAAAATCAAGTGAAATTTCATCTCAATATTTTATAGGCCCTCCTTTAAATAATTTGACTGCAGTTTTTTTCAAAGATTTGATAGATTATCAATTACTGATTGATCTATGTTTTTCCATTCTTCTAACAAAACCTTTCTCAGGTCTGTAATTGATGTAGCTTTTGTTGATCTTGCACACAACCTTCTGTTAAGATACTCCCATCCATGCTTGATATGATTGAGACCAGGCTTTGAGCCTCAATTCGCAGAGTCTTGATTTGATACCAGAGTTATGGTATAAGGTGCAGTTTGGACAACAGGCAGATCAGAGCTAATTTTTGTTGAAAACAGCTTAGTGGCCTCAAATATTGTGAAATCCTAGAAAAAGATCTAATGCCTATTTATTCCAATGCATTATTTGACAAGAATGACAATCTTTTTCAAGAAGATGGAGCTCACCAGCATTGTTTTGCAAAGGTGAAAAACATCCATGGTATCAAGACTCTCAGTTATCGATAATCTATTCAAATCATGTCAAAAAGTCAAATTAGCTAAAGGAGGACCTACAAAATATTGATATAAAACTTCACTCGATTTTCTCAATTATTATTGGAGTTATTGAAAGTTTAATGGCAGTTGCATTTTATCAGCCTGGCTAAAAACATAGGCCACCGTATATTAGAATCATGGATTTGGTGTTGTTTGCAAAAAAGTTTGTTTTACTATGAGACCCCCTTTATAATAATGCATTGAAGGAAAAAACCATGCTGATGCAAAAATGTATCTATGTAACTCAGAGATTTTCTTTATTTCTGTCGGGAATAACTACATCACCACTCGACAACTGGCAAAACGCTCAAGATAATTTTACCAATTCAACTAGTGTACATAAAGACAATAACAGATATGGTGCCGAGCAATCAGCTAAAAATGACCTATGAGTTTAAGGGTTAGACTTGAATTTCTGCCAGCTGTAAGAGCTCTAGTTGTTCAATCGGTAGAGCAGTTGATCCCAAGGTAAACAAGATGCGAGTTCGAGTCTCACTGAGAGTTTATTCTTTATTTGCAATCTGCACTGTTTACTCACTGCTATGGTCTGAGTAGTTGCAATGAAAAGCAACTAAAATGAAAGAAATACTAGTGAAACATTAATAATAGTGTTTTGTAAGTAAGGAGAGAGAAAGTAAAATCATTAAAATAACATAAATAAAATTTTAAAAGCTGGTAGTGGCATCTGTGATTTTCTGTCAATGTTTTCATTAACAAGAAAAAGAACAGACTCTGTTCAAAACAGTCGAGAGAAATAAATTATTCATTGATCATCCCTTTTCCCATTTTTTTAATTGATCGGGAGGGATCAATTTTTAAAAAATGACATGCTGACAAAAGACATTGGTCATGTGACGGTTTCTATTGAGTGACTAACCAAACCTGTTTATTCAAATGGTTCTTCGGACGATTGAACTCCTTCTTGTTATTTGTGTTGTAAGTGCAACGTTTCAGACAATCCATTCTTCGGCCTTCTTCAGGTGTAAAATCCGAGTGTGATGGGTTAAACAGAAATTATGTTTAAAGGACAAGTGCGGATTTCAACCCGATGTGGCTTCTACTTCTCAGCAAATCTAAACCCGACAAGACACAGAAACACCCGGGTCATGCGCTATAAGTGCCCCCCCCCCTTAAACATAATTTCTGTTTAACCCATCACACTCAGATTTTACACCTGAAGAAGGCCGAAGAATGGATCGACCAAAACGTTGTTTACAACACAAATAACAAGAAGGAGTTCAATCATCCGAAGAACCAATTGAATATTAATGACCCTCTTCAAAACTATAGAAAACAAACCTGTTTAGTTGCTTTTTATTGCAACTTTACACAGGCCGTCAATATACAGCAGTAAGTAAACAGCTCGGACCGATAGCTTATTTTTTATTTCCACTCTGTACTGTTTACTCATTGCTGTAGACTGAAGGCCTGAGTAGTTGCAATGAAAAGCAACTAAATTTAAGATGAAAGAAATACTAGTTAAAAGAAGAAAGCACTCAGAGAGCACATACCTCTGCCAACATCATTGTCAGGGGAAATAATTGTGCATGGATCCACCCCAAAATTTAATCACTTCTGTAGCCACAAAATTTCATTAAAATTCATTCAGAACTTTCACAGATATTGTGTGAACAGACGTGAACTTTTGGCGATATTATGTGGTGTGGACATATAACTAAGATGTAGGGGGTGTAATTGTGCATGGATCCACCCCAAATTTAGTCATTTCTTTTATAGTCTATTGTCCACCTTTCCACTACATTTCATTGAGAACTTTTGGAGATATCATGTTGACCCCAAAAATTAATCACTTCTTTCGGTGCCTATTGTCCTTTCCACAAAATTTCATTGAAATTCATTGTGTGCTTTTGGAGATGTTGTGTATACATCATGAACTTTCAACGATATTATGTGGTGTGGATATATAACTATGACGTAAGGGGGGAAATCATGCATGGATCCATCCTAAAATTTAATCACTTCTTCAGTGGTCTATTGTCTAGCTTTCCCACCAGATATCATGTGGACGGTCATGAGTATATACATAGATGTATGAAAAAACCTGAAAAATATCTCTCAATCTAAAAAGAATTCCAGATCTGCCCCAAAATGTAACCAATGCCCATCCATCCACAAAATTTCATTGGAATTCATTGAGTACTTTTGGAGATATTGTGTGGACAGATGGACAGGACCGAATACATATACTGGGATTATGGATTATTTTCCTCAACTTTCCGATTGTGTTTCGTTACAGGTTAATAATACACTATAGACTTGTTGTATTAGACTCTAATATTCCCATTGAGCAGTGTTTTAAAATAAATAGCGGTTCTAGTTAGTCACGTAACCAAAGTCTTTTGGCAGCGTGCCGTGTTGGGGTTGATCAATTAAAAAATTGGAAAAAGGAGTTATCAATGAATAAGTTACGTCTCTCGCCTTTTTGTTGGGTAGTGATCACTAAAAGAAAAAGTCTGAATACTTCCAGACACAAACTAAGGGATCAATTTAGTAAAATCTTACATTGCAAATTGAACCCCCCACTAAAAATAACTTATTTAGGGGGTGGGGTTAACAACTATCTTTTCTAGACATAATAAGGAGTAAATGTTCAAATTTTCAGCCCTTTAACTCCATTGGTGCAGCCTGTACGCGTGATATATAGACAGCCAGCCTGACCAACAGAAGAAACCTATGATGACACTAAATATACTTCTGATAATCAAAGTTTATCATCCACTTAAAGATTACACAATATGGAAAGTAAAGATTAAAATGTATATAGGAAGCCGGTTATTATAATAAAAAATGTTATCAAAATTAGTCGCTCCCAAACACGTTATTCAAAACTAGCCAACACATGATGTTGAATAACAGGCCTAGCAATTCCCAGTCCAATAATGTAACCACAGAGCTACTATTAGCTGTAACCCTCTCCCCCACCCTTCATATAGAAGAGAGATTTTTGTTAATGAATCTCACCTATCCAACACATGATGTTGGCTAACAGGTCTAGTAACAGCTGGTACTGCTCATAACGTTACATAGCCTTCTCCCCCCACCCCCTTCATATAGAAGAGAGTTTTTTGTTAATGAACCTCACCTAGCCAACACGTGATGTTGAATAACAGTTTCCAGTCCAAAAATGTAACCACAGAGCTATTATTAGCTGGTACTGCTCATAACATTACATAGCCTTCAGTCCCCCCCCCCTTCATATAGAAGAGAATGTCTTGTTAATGAACCTCACCTATCCAACACATGATGTTGCCTAACAGCTGGTACTGCTAATAACATTACATAGCCTTCAGTACCCTCCACCCTCCTTCATATAGAAGAGTTTTTTTGTTAATGAACCTCACCCAGCCAACACATGATGTTGAATAATAGGCCTAACAGTTTCCAGTCCAAGAATGTAACCCCAGAGCTACTATTAGCTGGTACTGCTAATAACATTACATAGCCTCCTATACCCCTGTCCCCCCTTCATATAGAAGAGTTTTTTTGTTAATGAACCTCACCTAGCCAACACATGATGTTGAATAACAGACCTAACAGTTTCCAGTCCAAAAATGTTATCAAAATCAGTCACTCCCAAACACGTTATTCAAAACTAGCCAACACATGATGTTGAATAACAAGCCTAACAGTTTCCAGTCCAAGAATGTAACCACAGAGCTACTATTAGCTGGTACTGCTCATAACATTACATAGCCTTCTGTAACCCTCCGCCCGGCCGTTAAAAAAAAAATGGATGTCCTGAACCTCTTTATATTTTCTGTAACATGTCTAACTCATTCAGGTTACAGTGACTTCGTTTCTCCCTCCTTAGTCTAGCAAACACACATTCCTGTTTCCATGTTATCAAAGCTTCTCGGCTCTTGATGTTCCTTGTTTACTGAGCCTTGGGGCTCCCCTTATGTCAACTGACTGAATCCAAAGCCTGGAAAAAAAGGGTGAAAAAATATACTTGGAATTAAAACCAGATGTTGCTTTCTTTCTTTCTTTCCAATGTCTCCTCACTCTCATTTTTGTTTTGTTAATAAATTATTTTTATTTTTATTGTTTTCCGGAAACCGCAAGACCCTCAAATTGGTGAAATTAATTATAAAAATTAATTAAATTTAATTAAGCAGTGTGTGTGTGTGTGTGTGTGTGTGTATTATAAAGTTAGTGGTTTGGATTCGGCACTGTTACTTCCTGTAGCCTACTTGTGGGGCATAGGCTCGCAATCGCGCTGCTGCAGTTTCAGTAGCAAGTAGGTTTTACAGAATGGATTTGTTTCCCCCCCCCCTCGTCTAATCCGCTTCCTTTACCCAGGCTCAGGACCAGCTATAGCGACTGCCTAGCTGTAGGTTTTTTTTAACTGTGTAAGTAACCTTTTCTTAGATGGACTGTCTTACAGAGCTAAAGGGCTGGGAGAGGGGAGACGTGGATTCATGCCTTTTCCCAAGTGGACGTAAACAGCCTAGCTGAAACTCAAACTCTGTCTGCTAATTCCATTTTCCGTGCCGCTAACTATTACGCCACTCCACACCTCGTTTGGCACTTTGATAATTAAAATCTGTTTCTAATCAGAGATATTAGGTAGCGGGTGTGAAATCGCCATTTTCGTATGGACGGCCTAAACTATTTTCGACAGCTCTGTTCCACACATATCTCTAGGAATTTCAGTGGCGAAACTACCATTGCGATAACAAGTTTTCAGCTTCCACGTGTTTCCTAATTGATGTATAATCCTTAAATGGTCAAAATAGTTTGTGCCAGTTCAATGTATTAGATATAGTGACCTGCTTTACGCCACATCAGTATATAAATACCAAATTTTTTCCTAAAAAGTAGATTTGCCATCAAATTGGATCTGATCCATTAACTTCTACATCTCTGTAGTAACAGCAACCTTTGTCAACAACAATATCAATTTAATTCCATAAAATGTTTAATTTTCTGTGTGGGATGAGGCTTTATTTAACTGTTGATTTAATACAAATCAGTCTGGGGGTGGATATTAAAGTGATCCTTGAGGTTTAAGTTAACAGGGTTCCCACTCATCCTGGAAAATAGTTGACCAATTTTCCAGTACTGGAAAACACATGAAAAATAAAAGAATAAGTAAAATGTCTTGGAAAAGCTTGTTGTCCTGGAAATTATTTAGATAATGAGGCATTGGTCAATGAAGTTTAGTGCCAAAAATCACATTGACTGAGATTTTCAAGAAGCTTTGTTGCATAGGAATATAAATTTTATATAGGAAAAAAATGTTTTATTTGTATGGTATGATTATTTTATATAGGCATTATTTTTTTTGTATTATGTTTATTATTAAGTCCAACTATACCAAAAACATTTGCATAAGAATAAAAAGATTATAATTATTTGGACTTATTTGGCATTACTTTATTATTTATATATATTTATATTACCAAAAAAATATATTTTATCATCTCGGACTGCTACAATGCAAAGAATTTGGGTCCTGAGATGCTAGGAAATTCAAAATTGTACAGGGCTTTGCCCCTGGACCCGATTGGGGGGTTTACAGCACCCCCAACCCCACCAGCTGCATTTGCTTTGGTTACCTCTTGGCCTCCTCAAACATTTTCCCCTTGTTACTGCCCTGTTTATGCATTATTTCGCATAGGAAATTTATTAGTTTTGTTTTGGGTTCATTTGAATTAAGTTTTAGTGTATTATACTAAATTATACTGATTATTTTACATAAAGGGCTACATGTTATATCGCCCATTATATTCATTATTAAGTCAAACTATAAATTTGCCTTAATTTTCTTTCCATAATATAACATTGTTTAAAACTTGCTGTTTTGCAGTAATTCTTTTTGTACATTGTCTTATATAGTAATTAAGTTATGTTTTTTATTATTAAGTCCAAATATAAATTTGACTTGAAAAGTAAATGGTGCCCGCTGCACTATTGGTAGTCGTGAAAATGCTCTTTGACACAAAGGTTGGGGACCCTTGAGCTAGATCATCACTGGAAAGTCCTGGAAAATGATCTCTAGAAAAGAGTGGGAACCCTGGTTAACTAGTGCAGCCCTTCTTAGATAGTAGAATTGCTTTATTTTCATATCCCATACTCCAATGACTGTGGTCCCAAATTACCTACCCCTACCATGGTACAACGGGAATGTTGGAGTATGAGATGTGAAAATAAAGCAATACCACTAGATCTGTACAATGGACCACACTTCTTTTTAGGGACCCCCACTACTTAACCTGTACCAACTTTGAGACCAAAATAATTAGAAAATGTTGAAAAACCTGAATTTGTCCATCAAAAAATCTGCCTTGCCCTCAAGGACAATCTGGTTGCAGGTTTTATTGGATACACTGGGTCTTGTACAATCACTGAAGTTAAGCAACATAGAGTCTGGTCAGTACCTAGATGGGTGACCTACTGGGTATACCATGTGCCGTAAACAGCTGGGGATCAGGCGGAGAGCCTCCGTGACAATCCCGTTAATCCTACTTGGGGGAGACCGATCTCTGCACTACGCTCAGTAATGTAATCCAAAGTCCCCACACCCTCTGATTGGCCTGGCTGTGAGCAACAAGAAATGAATCGTTCTTTTATTTTAAAGGGAAAAAAATGTGGAAAGTCATGTGATCCTTTTTGCCATAAACCTGAGAATCTTGTGTATTTTGGTTCCTTCGGGCATTTTTTTTCAATTATTTTTCATGCTTAAAATTCTTCTGTATTTTCTTTCTATCGTTTTTCCATGGCCTTGAAAAATGTTATGCTGCTATGTATTTAAGAAAAAATGCTTTTGAAATATGGAGCTACTTAAAAAAAAATCAGTTATCCACACATTAGCAAAGTGTGTTTGTACTCTGTCATGCATGATGCAACTGACGTAGTGAAATAGAATTTTATGTTCTGATGACGTAATGAAAACGCTGAATTTAAAGAAAAATACCAAAAATAATAAAAATCCATTTGTGGTCAACAGAATGCTATTCTCCAAGCTCACTGCAATGCAAATCTCTATTATCCACGTATATAAAAAGCAATGTGTATCCATATATTCTCCAAGCTTACTTCAATGCAAATCTCTATTATCCACGTATATAAAATACAATGTATATCCATATCTTCTTCAAGCTCACTGCAATGTAAATCTCTATTATCCACGTCTATAA
>VCCN01007092.1:29640-62560 GCA_006491835.1 Architeuthis dux | reverse complement strand
AAGTAATCAAACATGGCTGCTAGGGAGGAAAGGGTTAATGAATGATGAGAAACAGCATCAGAGATTGACAGACAGCCAACATGCCAAAGGGAAGAGGGGTTACTAGAGGCACAAAACACAATATAAGACAGAGTTACAATGTGATGAAGACTTGCCGGTTCAGAGATTGAAACGGGTGCGCGTCACTTGTATTTGTGTCAGTGAATGACCCAGTTGTGCTCGTGATGGCTCTTTTAAACCCAAAACTTTCACAGTACATCCGGGATACTAATGTTGTATAGCAGGTGAACGTCCTGGACTTGGATAGAAAGGAAACTCGAAGACTTGCTTGTAAAAATATGAGATATTTTTATTACATAACATACACTTCGTCGGCAGGAGAATGAAGAGTGGGAGAGAGATGATGGGTGCCGAGAGACCGTTCCCAACAGGGGAACTTGGTCTTATGTTTTCCCAGCCCTAGGCGGTCTGCCTCCTGGCTGCTTGGGTCCTCTCAGTTTTCTGTCCGCTTTATAGGTTTCTCAGTTTTCTGTCTGCTTTATAGGTTTCCTTATGTGTGTTCCTTCATAGGTCCAAGTGCTTATTGCTGGTTGGAGGAGTTTGTCCGAATTCCAGTCCTCTTATTCGTTCCATTTTCCCCAGGACTTTGCTCCCAACTCCATCACAACAGGCTCCAAACCACACAACAAACTTACAGCCTTCCATCTTGGCTATCCTTAACAAAAATGATTACGCCCTCTTCATTCTTCTGGTCAGAAAAAGGCTCTTCACTTTCGGCTATCGGCTTTTTCGGAAGAAAATATCTTAGTAACTTCGAAAGTTTGTTACTTTAAAAAAAAGAAAAAAATCTATAAACAACCTATTTTTTATCGAATAGTTTTTAATTTTTTCGGAAGAAAATATCTTAGTAACTTCAAAAGTTTGTTACTTTAAAAACCAAACAAACCTATAAACAACTTATTTTTTATCGAATGTAAGTAACTTTGAACATTTCAGAGACAGACTAGTGACACCAGTTCAGTCGAGTATTTTCAATATCAACACCAGACTTTGTTTAACTTGGTAACTAACATTGCTGACATTTCAGTGACGTCACCAGTGTCAAGGAAAAAAAGTATTCTTTTAGATTTGCAAAGATTTAGGGTGCTTGATGGGAACATGATCCCGGCTGTCTATTGAATCCTAAGTGGCACTATGAGTTATGTCCCTTTGACTGCTGTCCCCTCTGTGATGCCCGCGCAACAATATCATTTGCTCTTATTTAATCCCAGTTATGTCTCCATATAAAGGAAGTGAATACCGAGCTATGAAGTGAAAACATTGCACATTATCAATTAAAGATAAGGTTGAACTCTTGAAAAAAACTGGATAGTATTGTATTGGTGAAAAGCTTGTGTAAGTGTTACAACATTGGCTTTTCAACAGCGTACAATATAAAGATACAGAAAGAAAAACTGCTATATTTCTTTCTGATAGTGGCTCAAAGAAATACAATTAAAGATGGAAGAAATTTGGAATTAGATAAAGTGCTGATGAAGTGGTTCGAGCTTCGTGTAAGTGAAGGTGTTGAACTATCCAGAGATATGGTGAAAAAAACAAGCAAGAGGGTTTCCTGAAGAACTAGGACTAGATTATGAGTGTGACTAGTGAAGGCTGGCTTCATCGGTCCAAACAGTGTGCCTGTACAGTACTTTACTTCATTAAATTTCACTTGCTTTTCATTTAATGTTTCTGTTCCTTTATTATCCAACTTGTATTGATTTACATGATATTTTAAAGGTATGATAAGGTGGTTTAGAGATAATCCTTCTGTGATTTAGCATTTTCACTAATTCAGCAATTCTCAGGTCCCAATGGTGCCGGATTAGTGAAAGTCTACTGTATATACATATACATATATTAGAGTTGAAAGATAATTCAGAAGACCATGTCAAGTACAAATAAAGAAATCTCATTTGTACACAACATGATCTTCTGAATTGTCTTTCCACTCTAATATTGTCGGATGAATTATAATCCATATTGATACACTGGTCATATATCCTTATATATGTTTTTGTTTGATTGTATGTGCGCCTTTACTGAGAGATGGGGAGGATTGATAAAAATCTAGCAGAGAGTGAAAATCAGCGACCAGAGAAATAGGTGAGAATGATTCAGCAGCCAGAGAAATTGTATGTAGAAGGGGATCGGCTGTCACTCGTTCCTTCCAGCAGCAGCTACAATTAGCACTAAGATATGAACTGAATTGTTTTATTATTTATTTTATCAGATGAAGTATTGTAAACCGGTGCTTCTCAAACTGGGGGCTGTGACTCCTCCGGGGGTCGCCTAAAGATTATTAGGATTTGCAGAAATATTAGAAAATGTTTAACTGTATTTAAGTAGTTATTGTTAGCCGACTCAATACAATCAAACCATTTTTTGCAAACCCGGATTAATGATTTTCAACCTGTAAAAAAAAGGTTCTCTGAATCTGTCTTTGTATAAAACTATAAATACAGATAGACTTAATTCTCGACATTGCTTATGTTTTTATCGTTCCAACATTCACCAAAAAAGACAAAATTCATTATTCGTTTCGAATTAATTAATAAGTCAATGATCTACTGAGGCTCCAATCGTGGTATTATCAAAATAATAACCAGGAGTAAAAATGAAAAGATTTGTTTACCGGAAGTTTCGGTTTGGTAGTGAAGACAACGCGCATGCGCAGTTCGTTTGTTGATAATATGTCTGCCACGGACGAAGACAACGAACTCCGGGATTTATTGGTTCAAACACTCGAATCAAATGGAACTCTTAGCAAACTCAGGGTTAGTAAAACAGATAAATACATATGGATATATATAAACGTTATCATAAAACAAGAGAATCCTTTTATTCCCCATTTTCTCCCGTCTTTCTCTAAATTGCACGGCGTTCGTTACATACATTCAAATCCTATTTTTTCTTGTTTTTTGTTAATGTTAAAAAAACTGTTTTTTCCACCAAATTATAAAAGTATCTTTACTGAATTTGCATTTAACAATTTTCTCTTCGATAATCTAAATTAAGAATTAAACAAACAGGTTGCTTTATTTTGTAATGATGTAAAAAAAAAAGTAGACACCTTCTTTCATTGAAAAAAGAAACGAGCCCTAATTCAGCATTAAACATGGGCTTGGAAGTGTGTTTATCTTTCTTTATTGAATTCGAATTCAATAATTTTCTTTAGAAAAATCTAAATTAAAAATTAATCAAATAAATTAATAATTTTATAATAACAATGAAAAATAGACTTTTTTTCATTCAAATAACAAGCACTATTATTCAGCATTAAACATGGGCTTGGAGGTGTGTTGATGATAGTAACATTTTAAATAGTATTTGATTTTGATAACAATATCCGTAACCACTTGATAACATTATCTGTGATTATAATAAACGTCTCCCTTTGTATTTTGAACAAAATATTTTTCTAAAATTAACTGTCAGAATTTATTTTCTTTTCCGCTCTTTACGGAAATTCCTGCCTTAGTTTGAAATTTCCTGGATTAAAAAATGAAAAAGAGACATAAAATGCTGTCAAAACTTTGACTAAAACATTCTGACAACGAAAATTAACCAAATCTCATCAGTCAGCAGATTCTATGATTATTGGGACATCATTTACTTAAACCATGTTTTCAAAAACATCCAGAATCCAGGAAGTGTAGTTCAGCGTCCCTAATTTTTTTTTACATGTGTTCTCTGTTTTTTTAACTATCACAGTCTTCACAGAAAAATATCAAATTTAACATTAACACTAACGTAAATTTAGAAATAAACTAAACATTTTAAAAATCAAAACTTGTTTCGTTTATTCTGTGGTGCCCTTTCGTAAATGTCAATTAAAAACATTCCCATTAAAAACCTTTAAATTCAGAAATGACCCCAACTAAAGTGAGTAAACAGTGTAGTATTAAAATCTTACTTGTTTCGCTGTATTTCCGACGCTAGATTTTAGATGTTTTTAGATATTTAATTTGGGACGCTAAACTTCCTTAGATACTAGATATTTCTGAAAACATGGCTTAAGTAAATGATGTCCGTTTATTGTTTAATCATACTGCAAATTGAATTTTATCTGAAGTATTTGAGAGCATGGAAGGTTTTTAAAATTGGTTTGTATTTTCGTGGCTGGGAGGAAAAATGCACATCATAAACAAATTTTAACAAAATTAGAAAAAAGCAATTAAAACCCTGTGGGGGAGGAACCCAATAAGTCCGTCCTCACAAGATTTGGCGCTACACAATATTCCTAATAGTTTTCACAGATAACACTCAGTAATTATTGTAGCGGTGTAAACTATTTTGACCATTTAAAACTGTATTTCTGAACATTAAAACAGTCCATAACCCGTAACTTCGCTGGTGGTTATCATCAAGTGTACTACAACAAGCTCGGCTGATGGCTGCTACTGATACTATGTGCGACACATAGAGTAGAAAGGGAGTAAAGAGTAGTTTAATAAGAGGGACTGATGGTTGCTACTGATACTATGTGTGTCAGACATGGCTCTCATTATACATATGATTTACTAAGCTCAGTTTAGTATAGCACAAGGCTAGAAGGTAGGAAGATTGTATTGAACCAATCTTCAAAATGGGGAAGGCCTGTTTAGATTGAAAATCAGAATTTGAAATTCTAGCTTTTACTTTGGCTTGAACTGGTTCCAGTGGGAAATACACAGCTATTTTAGTCATGAAACAGGCCTTTTGTTGTAATATTAACATTAAAAAATCAACCAAGTTTGGTCTTTTAATTTAAAAAATTCATTAGTTAAGATTTACTTTAGTTAACCAAGTTGGACCAAAAAGGGTTTTGCCATTAATATTTTGTGCTTTTGATCCGTTAGAACCTTCCAGGAATTTTTAGGTTTTATGAGGGGTAATGAGGTACATCTACCTAGGACAGGTAATAAAGCTAGAAAAAGACCATGACAGTAAAATAAAATGACACATAACAATAGGTTGGAAAGCATTTGGTAGGAATAGACATTTTGAAGAGTACCCTGCCAATGTGCTTAAATGGTTGCATAATACCAGCCATGACCTACGGATGCAAAACATGGAAATTAACAAAATGAGCTGAAAACCAACTTAGAATAGCACAGAGCCATGGAAGGTATAACTCTAAGAGATAGAAAAAGATCAACATGGATCAGAGGGAGTTCTAGCAAGAAGGATATTATACAAATAATTAAGCAGCAAAAATGGGCTGGTCACCTAGCAAAAAGAGATGACAATAGATGGGGTAAAAGGCTAACTGATTGGTGCCCATGGGACACTAAATGCAGTAGGAAAAGACCATATACAAGATGGAGGGATGAAATAGAAAAGTTTGCTGGCAAGACGTGGAAGAGGTTAGCACAATCTAGGTCGTCATGGACGGAGATGGGGAAAGGCCTTTGTCCAGCAGTTGACTTATAACGGCTGATGATGTAATGATAAACTGGACCATAACTTTCAGTCCATTGTATAGAAGTGACGCTTCGAAGTATTCGGTTACTTCCCTTGTGGAGGTTGTTATCTAGGCTGCTTTGATATTTTAATGATAATTCTTTTTGGAACGGGCCCCCTGTACACTCCTTGGCGAACCCACGTGAAAAAGCACAGAAAAGGTGAATCTTAACCAAATCTTTATATTTGTTCTTATCAGGGCTCGGAATTAACGGTGTCCCGTTATTTTATTATTATTATTATTATTATTATATGTTTTAAAAAAATTGTTTTTTGGGACGGTGGTGAAAAGTCTGGAGCCGTGGTTCTTATGAATGAACGTTGCACAATCATTTAAACTTTATCAAAGAGTTGTAAAATGATGAATTTATAAATTAACGTGGGCAGTAGGTTGTTAATTTGAGGAGGTGTTGGGGTGTGCTGAGGTTGTTCACTTTGTTCTAACACCTTTGGGAAAGACATAAACCCATGTCTCTGTATTCTGTCCCACTGCCAGGTATCTTGACAAAAAGCTTCATCACTGGTATGCCACAATGGTTGACAGAAAAGTGAGTGGTTGTGTGAGCATGTGGGCAAACCACTATCCCAGCCTAGGGCTATCAAAGCAAAAAAAGCTGTTACACCCATAGTCAACCATGCCAGGGTCGAATCAAGTTGTTAGTTTTAATTTTTTAGCATGAAATCCAAAATGTATTTTATTTTAAAAAGTTGAAGAAATACAAAGTTTGTTGGGAAAGTATCCAGCCTTTTAATATTAACCAAAAATAGTTTTCTTAATGTAATGGCGCCTTAGTCCCTTTTAAAGTACTTCTCTTGGAACCTCGTACACTTATTAGTCTACAAAGTCCTCTTTCAAGATCACCATCAGCTTTCTCATTGCGTTCTCCTTAATCTCGTCCACGTTCTGAAAGGTTTTTGTCAGAAGTCGCAGGGAGGAAAATCTGGACGGGTGGGGGTCTGACAAATCAAACCTAATCTTAAAATTTAGTCGATCTCGTGTATAGGTCGACTCTTGATTTATGTTATGCTTTTCTTTTTTTTCGTTTTTAGATCTGTAGATCCATATCTTATATTTCACATCTTAAATTTTGTATCTTACTAATATCTTCACACATATCTTATAGGCTTATATGACAGCACTAAATCATTAAATGAGAAGCTTCTTTATACTGTTAAATTCAATGACAAGATAGATTATATTATATTACATTATTCAAGAAATTATTAATATAATTTGCACATTTTACTATAGTAATCGTCATGCTGACAACCCTCCCTGTATATTGGTTCCTATTTTGTATTTCTTATCACAATGTTGCTTATTTTTAAATTAATGTACATGCAATTTAATTTGTAATGCATTCTATTAAGTAACTTACACATAGTTCACTTTACAGAACTGAAACAAGTTTAAATTTAATTATTGTATAACGACCATAAACAATCACATAAAAAGATAAAATCTACACAAGTTAACCTCTCTGCTATATTTAGTACAGAGAGGTTAACTTGTGTAAATCTTATCTCATAGGATAATATGGTAGAGGCATTGTTACTCCTGAATATCTGGTTTTAGTTGTTTCTATGGAAACCAAGCGCAAAAATGCAAAATATATTGGAAATATAACTGTATAAAGGATGAAGATGTAATAAATTATAACAATTATGTAACAGTAATTCTAATAATAAAACAATAATTTCCCCCACTACAAACTCATTATCAGAGTCAAGAATGGCCTGGAAGGACCCCTCGGCATTCCTAAGTCTATGCCTGGTTGTCATGGTATCGAAATTCGATCATATCGCTGCTACATGGAAGCCACCATATTGCTTGAGCTGATTCAATAGCATAAATCTCTCTGTTGCCAATTGGTATTATTAGATTCTGTTGTAAACAAACGCACATGTTTGGTCGGCCAGTTTTTGTGTAATAAAAGAAAGATTTAAATTGTTGTAAAATCTTGTATTTATCAGTTTTTATTATTTAGCAAGAAACATTAAAAAATGAGCAGGTCTCCACTAGATCTGCAGTTATTTTTACATATTTTGTTGTGTCCTGAGAATTTAAGGCATAAAAATGGCTCCCTCAAAGAAAGAAAAAATTGATAGAAAATCAAGCTCTTTATTTCCTGGCCGAGTGATTTTGAGAGATGTGTAGACTGTTCAGCGAGACGCGGGGAAATGCAGAGCAACACGACAGATGAACAGGTTGATTAATTTGTTCAAACTGCCCAAACTTTTTGCACCCTGCACAGACCCAACAAATTTGATTTTTATAAAGTTTACAAAATGGATTTTGTGAAATAAGTATTTAATATTAAATTAGAATTAGTTTGAAACTCTTGCCAATGTTGAAAATGAAAACAATTATTCTTTTCTTAAAGGCCGCCTCTGGCAGCCATTAAGATTGATGTCAACTCACTTTCTATTCACAGAATTAGGTATGAACAAAATGAATGAAAATTTCAGCGTGAAGTCAACACGTGAGAAATCTTCAAAAATCTGGCAAAAATCAGCATATTATTTGATTTTAATAAAATTTTCAATACTTATTTATTAAAGGGCGAGTTTTAAAATAAATTATTTTCCATTCCAAATTTCGGAGAAGATGAATTTTTTTTCATATGATTCCTACCCCACTTTTTATTAGTTTGATGATTTATCTATTTTATATAATGATGCTTTTGTTGATTTTTACACATTTTACAGATATATCCCTCAAGATACTAATTATGTTTACCTTTTTTAGAATAATATCCAGGAACTGCTAGAACGGAACTCTTACTTTGGGATTAAAAAAAACAGGAAAATTAAGTAAAATAATTTTCTTTTCGGAAATCTTTTAGTTTTATTTGATTAATTATCATTCAGGCTTTTGATCTGTGAAAAAAAATTGATTTTGATGTACATGTTATGGCTGTTTAGGCTATTTTCAACATTTTAACTGTTAGAATATCTTGCAAGTGTTTTGTAGGCATGAGCATTATTAAATTATTTTTGATTGGTCAAACATAGTTTAAAATTGAACCAATCAAATTGAATCTCTTAAAGAGGCTTCAGTAGTCATAATGTCTGATGCAATTCAAAAGGGTTTTTAAATGTTGTGAATACAACATTTCCCCCTCTTATTCATTATAAAATAGATTTCTTATCTTTTAGAAATTTGTGTTTCTGACTGGTCAGATCTTGAAATAAATCCAAGTTTCAAGTTGATTGGCTATAATGAAAACAATAATGAAATAGAAAGGTTTTTTAATTCTCCGAGTTAAAAGTACACGTTTACATAATGACGACACTAATTTATTCAACCTTAATGCAAACCACTTGATTGATTTCAATGTTGAATCTAAAATGAAAAGTTTTTGCTATTGTGTTTATTGCTTATATAGGTATTTTATGGATGTATGTTATAAAACTAGTGAAAATATAAAAAAAGTCTATTCTGTGTCTATAGTTTTGAGAAGGGCCATTAACATTCAAAGAGTTCTTCAGATGATTGAACTCCTTCTTGTTCTTTGTGTTGTTAACACAGCGTTTCGGCCAATCCATTCTCCGGAACCCTTTGAGCCAGAAATGTGAGAGAGGTATCATTCAATTTGTCTCCTAAAGATCTATAACTGTGCCAAATTTGAACAAAATCCGTGATGGTCATGGTAAAAATTTGTTGATTTGACCCAATAAGCTCTAGGCAAAACTCAAACTCAAATACCGATTTGAGCTACTAGAGTTCTTACGGTCGGCAGAAGACCAAATCTAACTTAACCTTTTAAACTTATCCTTCATTTTTCCCCATCACTTGGTGCCATATTTGTTACTGTCTTTACAATATTATTAATCACCGCTACCCACAATACTGGTTTATTGCTGGGTTTAGGTTATTCATGTGTTCTGACATTTATATGTATCTATGTATCTGGACTTTGCCCAGCCCTTACCGTTCATAGTAGAAACTTGAAATTTTGCAGACATGCTCCCCTCAAATAGTAGGAAAAATGTTCTTTTTTTTGTTTTTTGAAAAATTACCCCCTAAATAGGATTTTGGTGGGGGGGTTCAATATGCAATCTAAGTTTATGCTAAATTGGACACCAATTTGTGCCCACTTGTTTTTTGAAAATTCAGACCTTTTTTTTAGTGATCATAGCCCAACAAAAGGTGAGAGAAGTAACTTATTCATTGATCACCCCTTTTCTAACTTTTTAATTGATCACCCCCAACACAGCATATATGGGTGGCAATGATTCATAATTTCCCTTGGAATGCTAGTCTTGATTTATTTTTTATTAGATGTAGCATTGTCAACCATTATTAATCTCGATTTTAGAGGCTTCTCATCGCAACTACTCAGACCGTCAGTCTATGTCTATTAGTAGTAATATTATCTAGAAATTTATATTAGATGAAACATTATCAACAATTATAAATTTCTGACTAGTATTTCTATCATCTTAATTTCAATTGCTTTTCATCGTAACTACTCAGACTGTCAGTCTCCGGCCATTAGTAGTAATATTATCTTGATTTTTATTAGATGAAGCATTGTCAACCATGATTAATTTTTGAATACTACTTTCTCTCTTTAATTTTAGTTTCATTGCCAGTAGTGATTGGCAAGGCTTCATCTGATAAACAAATTAATCAATATAATTATTAATTACTAATTTTCATATTTTCTGTATGAATTTGAACAAGGGTAACCCGATCTGCATGATCCTTACTTGAGACATAAAATCTGTTGTTGGTATTTTTATACAAGTGCTCACATGTCATAGATAGCAAATTGAGTCTCTCAACAAAGCCTTGAACAACAGGTCAGACTGTAGCGAATGGATTTCTTTTGTTCTTCTTGAACCTCCTTGGGGAAACCATCCTGCTACAAAAGAAGACGATGGGTGGGACAGGAATTCTCAATCAACCTTTTGGGGATTTCATTAATGTTTTGGCATGTCTTGTCTTGTTGGAAATACTTCGCCTACGAGTCTCGGCAAGAAATAATTAACACCCGTTACTGCAGCATTCCACCGTCTCTAAGGTGACTGACTGTCTCCATTTCCCGTCTGATATCAGATGAAAATAAAATTCTAGGGAGATTTTGGGGGATTTGCTGTTGTTTTCTGCTAATATTATTATTAACCCTTGAGACTACTGGGAGTGGGACATATATATCCCAAGGTTTCTATGACTGCTGGGACCTATAGAAACCTTGGGATATATGTCTGCTAGGATCTATATATCCTGTGGTTTCTATGACTGTTGTGAGATTATATATATATATATATGTCCCATAGATCTTTTAGAAGTCTACTGGGACATTTTAATTCAGGCAGTAGGCACCTTAATAGGTTAGTCTTGAAAGGGATAAAGACAAAAATACAAATTTATGTAAAAAAACAAGATTCAAAAACAATACTTGATCAACCACTTCAAAAATAAATAAAAAAAGATAACTGTCTTAACCCTTTTGAGTCTCCTGGGACATATATATCCCATGGTTTCTATAACTGCTGGGATATATATGTCCCGTAGATTTTTTAGAAGTCTACTGGGACATTTTAATTCAGGCATTAGGCGCTTTAATAGGTTAGTCTTGTAAGGGTTTATTGAAAGATCTTAAGTTCCCAATGAAATTTTGTGGAAAGTGGGCAATGTGCTATGGATAAAATTTGGGGTGGATCCAGGGATGTTTTGCAGTTACCTCCCGGCATCGTAGTTATATATCTTTAAAAGTTCTCAGTGAATTCTAATGACATTTTGTTGAAGGGTAGGCCATGGGCTGAGGAATAATGGATTGAATTTTGGGTCGGATCCGGGAATTCTTTTGCATTTACCTCCCCTGCATCCTAACTATTTGCGAACTGATTTTCATTCAATTTCTACTGACAATGCTGTTGGCAGAGGTATGTGCTCTCTGAGTGCTTTCTAGTTTATAATTTATAATCAATACCTTTAGAAGGAAAGAAGGATGAAAGTGAAAACTACTTTTCTAGGTTAAATCAAACAAATTCTTTTCAAATAAATCAATTTACAAGCCTGGCTGCTGCAGGGTCAAACTCCACTTCAACTTCTATTCTGACTGAAAATGATTACTGCAACCTTTTTTATTGTATATATAAGAAATCAAAAATTATAAAAAAAATATTTTTAGTATAAATGTATTTATTTATCAGGATGGAATAAGCCTTAGCGTATATGTAGCATAATGTTTTGTAGATTGTCAGTTTGGCTCATTCGTTAAGAGAGCCACCTACTGATCACTTAGTCATGATTTCAAATCACAGTAGAGAAATGTTAATTTTATATATTGGTTTAACGTGATGGGACAGACAAACTGAAGAGTTTACTCCCCTAAATTAGTTGAGGATTGTTCTTGTTCTTGTGGAAAAACAAAGTCAACTCCAGCCTCCAACTTGTACTGGAGTTTGACAAAGATTAATCATTTTGCCAAGATTTGCAGATTTTTTGCATGGTCACAGGGGGAGGTGAGAAAATTGTCATACCAATTTTCAAGTCCTATGTGTGCACGCACAGGCACAGATATAGACACACACATTTTTTTGTTTTACTAAACTTAGCTTACTTTGATACAAGTGTATGGTGTACAATAGGATAAAGGTTATCCGACATAATGATACTAGGAAAAGACAATGTGGAGACTCAGAATAATTTGCAAGAAATTATTTAATACCTTAACATGTTTCGACTGTAAATACAGCTGTTTTCAAAAGGAAGATTGGAGAAAAGATGTCTGAATTCACAGAGGTGTACTATTTGAGCTGAGTGTATTGTGTATGGTATCTGTTTGATGGTGAGACTATTTGTCTTGTGTGAGTGTGTGTCTGTATGTGTGTTAGTTGGCTAAGATCTTTGTCAGTTGTGGTGGTGGACTTTTGTTGATCCCTAGCTAGGGTGGATTGGTTGGAAGCTGATGTGTGTATAATTTACAGTGGTGGTAGTTTTGTTTATGGTGTTTGATATGTGTGAATATATAGTGGAAAGTGTGTGTTAGGGTGTGTGTGTGTGTATGTGCTGGTGATAATGTGGTGTCTGTAGAAAGTAGTATGCGTGTGTGTGAGAATTTTTGGTATAGAGTCTCCACATTGTCTTTTCCTACAAGTGTATGTATGTTTAACAGTCCTATTCTGTCAGTAATGCCCGATTCCTGACCACTGACAATACCTTTCTTTCTGATTTTCACCTATAAGAAGGAAACTTGATTTCCCTGATGGACAGTTATCAAATATTTCAGATCAATGGGGTATAAATACTGTATATGCTTGATCATAAGACGAATGGTTTGCAAGGGTATTTGGAGGACTACTTCTCACTGTGACTCATCTAAGCCCCATAACTGTTCATATTGATCTTTGGTAGACAGGCCTCCTAGTCATAATACCTGTGCATTGGACACGCAGTAATATTTGCATAGTTTGGAAAAAAAACCCCAAAACTAAGAAACCATTACCCAAAACTGTCAACATAAGTTTCTTCAGTTTTTAAGTTTAGCTGGATGAATATGTATGTATCACACATACCAATGAAGCTAGAGGGGTTAAAATTTAAAAAAATTAATTTAGTCCTCCTTGTGTCTCACGTTTTTTTTTTTTGTTGAAAATTCCCCGCACTAAATAAGTTTTTAGTGGGTGATTCAATTTGCAATTTTTGCTAAATTGGTCCCTTAGTTTGTGTCCAGCAGCATTCATGCTTGTTTTTTGAAAATTCAAACTTTTTTAGTGATCACGGCCCAACTAATGGCGAGAGAAGTAACTTATTCAATGATCACTCCTTTTTCCAACTTTTTAATTGATCACCCCCAACACGGCATGCTGTCAAAAGATGTTGGTCACGTGATGGTTTCTGGTTTATTGTTGGGTTTAGGTTATTCAAGTGCTCTTACATTTATATGTATCTATCTATGTATCCAGACTTCGCCCAGCCCTAACCGTTCATAGTAGAAACATGAAATTTTGCATACAGACTCCCCTGTATGAGTAGGTAAATGCTTTTTTTTGTTCTTTGAAAATTCCCCCCTTAAATAGATTTTTAGCGGGTGGTTCAATATGCAATGTAAGTTTATGCTAAATTGGTCACTATTTTGTGCTCACTTGTTTTTTGAAAATTCAGACCTTTTTTAGTGATCACAGCCAAACTAAATATGAGAGAAGTAACTTATTCAATGATCACTCCTTTTTCCAACTTTTTAATTGATCACCCTCAACACGGCATGCTGCCAAAAGATGTTGGTCACATGATGGTTTCTATTGAGTGACTAACCAGACCGTTATTAATCAATAAATTTTCCGATATTGATTAATTTCATTTCTCAGTCAAATATTGAATGATCCTTGTTCAACTACAAATCAGTCAATACAGGCGTCCCCCGATATAACGCAGTTCGTTATATAAGGCGGCTTGGTGGTGGACACCAACAGTCTTACCCATATTATTGTCCACTCGTCTAGAAAATCTTGAATAAAAACAGAATTTCCATTTGAACCTGTAAGCTTGATCGATATGTTGGGTTGAGCGCTATTTCAGAGGTGGTGTGTGGGGCCTGCAAACCCCGCAACTGGGGGGGTGTGTGCAATATATCTGAAGAAACCTGAAAAATCTTATTGTAGGGGAGGCGCAGTCGGACCTAGCGCTGCCACTGGTTATTTTCACCCCCCCCCCCCCTTAAGAAATATGTTCAACTTATGCCGGCAAATCAACTGTAAAAATGAAATGATTTAGACAAACATTTCAGTAGTCAATGAATGGAAATTCTTTTTTAATTAATTTGAGCTATTCCACTCACAAGCTCATTTTGACTCAGTAATTAATTTAAATATTTTGTTTTTAACCCTTTATAGGGCACATGTAAAAATATTTAAGATATCAAAACAACCTTGTTATATGTTAAACTAGACCTAATCACAAGATATTTTTAGTTGCAAGTTTTCTGAAATTCTTTTTGTTTTTGGTGGCAAAACCCCCTATAATGAAGTGATCATATATAGTGCCTCGCCTAAAAAGTGACCAAAAGTGGAAAATATAAAAAATTAAAGTAGAAAGTTAAATAAAACATAGAATTAAAGAATAACATTCAATATAATGACTAGATACAAAGAAATTGATATTGACAAAAAGAATAATACCTCCAGGTTGTGTGTAAAATTGTATTGTGTGGCCCAAAAACAGGATAATTTAATAGGGTGTGATATGCCTCAAAACAGTTTCTGTTCAAGCACAAGTGTACTTTGCAAAGCTTGCAGACCACATTTGTGTGGATTATGTTGTCTTTCTGGCTACAATATTTGCATATGGCTGACAGGTCCTCAGGTGATCACATATAGGGTTAAAATAAAATATAAACGGTTAAATACTGAAATTTGGTATACTTTGTAATGTATTGTAGCTAGTTGGTGGTATTATATTTTATATGCTAGCTGATGTTTGCCGTCTTTTTCACCCATTACATGCCCTTAAATATTGCCCATACCCACCCCGCAGTTATCACATCTCAGTTATAATGCAGTTGGCTTTCTTGGAACTCAACACCCACCTTATGATGAGGGACGCCTGTATTTTGTTGAGAAAGTTGTAAATGGTTATATAAGTTTGTGTGTATGCGTATACACACACACATACATATATATATATATATGATATTTATAAAGACATTTGTTAGTTGAGGATCTATATTTGCCTGGAGCCGGTGTGAGTGACTGATAAACGAGTGCGCTGAATTGAAAATATAGGTCCTCAACTAATAAATGTCTTTATAATTATTATATTCTGTTGGATATAAAATTATCCATCATTTGATTTCATATAAAATATATATATATGAAATTATTATTATACATTTATTAATTGGGAACCTATATTTGCTCGGTGCTGTTGTTAGTGACTGAAAAATGAGCAGCCTAAATTGTGTAAATAAATAAACGAGCACATGTGGGTCTCAAGCCCTAAAATATGACCGTGAGAATAGAAAGGTCGTTGTCCTCAACTAATAAATGTTTTTATAATTATCATATTCTGTTGGATATAAAATTATCCCTTCTTTGAATTTCATATTGTCGGCATAGGGAACCACAATATATTTTGTACCTAAAATATGATCGTGAGAATAGTTGAGCAATGTGTAGGTTTAAAAGCTCCTGCCTTTCCATGAGGGTGTTGTTAGCTCAGATAGTAAAGTGCAGCATATAAGGCTGCTTCCAAGGTGGACGTGGGTTCGATTCCCACATAACGCTTGTTTCTTTATTTATTTACACGATTTAGGCCGCTCATTTATCAGTCGCTAACACCAGCGCCGAGAAAATATAGGTTCCCAATTAATAAATGTCTTTATAATTAACATATATATATATATTAAGATTTCTTTAGTTTCAAATAAAGTTTGTAAGCAAAATCAGCAAGAAAGGGATTGTCAGTGGTCATTACTAATAGAATAAGGCTGTTAGTGTTATATGTAAATGCATTGCTAATGATTTACTATATAAATCCATTTAGAATCAGGATGAAAAGGATTGTCAATGGTCAGGAATTAATACAAGCATTACTGACAGAATAGGGCTATTATAGGAATAATGTAAATACACTGCTAATGATTTTAGAGATGCATTGAAAATTAAGAAGACAGGTCTGGTTAGCCACTCAATAAAGTCTTTTTGCAGCATGTCGTGTTGGGAATGATCAATTAAAAAATCAGAATAAGGGGTGATCAATTAATAAGTTACTTCTCTTGCTTTTGTCGGGCCATGATCACTAAAAAAGTCTGAATTTAAAAAAAAAAAAAAGTGAATGATGCTAGACACAAACTAAGTGACCAATTTAGCATAAACTTGCATTGCAAATTGAACCCCCACTAAAAACCTATTGGGGGTGGGGGGATTTTCAAAAAACGTTTTTCTAGACATAAGGAGTAAATGTTGAAATTTTCAGCCTTCTAGCTCCATTGGTGTGGCCTGCATGCGTGATACATACATAGCCAGGCAGCCAGCCAGACCAACTTAAAAGCTGAAGAAACCTATTTTGACAGTTTTAGTGATAGTTTCTAAAAAAGGGATTGTCAATGGTCAGGTATTAAAGCAAGTATTCTGATAGAATATAAGTCTATTTTCAATGTATAATTTTGCAAAGTTTTTAATTTACTTAAACTGGATTTATATTTCTTGTCTGAATTAGTTAATTAATCATTGTGTATGGTATGGTTGGACGATTTTCCTTTGTCTATATGTTCATTTGTTCACAACATTTCAGCTGTGCACCCTCCGGCATTCATCAGGTGTTCTTTGTTCTAGAACAGAGGTTCCCAACCATTTTGCGTCATTCCCCACTTTTGTCAATAAGATTACTAGTATCCCCCCCTTCCATTTATTAAATTGCAACAAAGAATAATTTCAAATTATAACTTTATTTTGCATATAATTAGACAGCTCCATACTAAGAATTATTTTAATTTTATAATTGTACAGCTGCTGTGTATTTGTAACTCAAAGAAAGCAAGTGAAAATAATTAGAACACATCATTTGTAATTCTAATTTATTAAAAAAAAGTAAGAATTTTGCTATTGTAACTGATATACACATCAATGTGAGCTCTGTTCTTATTTTTTTGCTACTAGTTCTTCAATTTGTGGGTTTGTTAGTAAGAGAGAGCACATCTTAAATCATTCTCAACTTGGAGCTTAATTCGAGCCTTCGACTTGATAGGTAGATGTGCAGAAAACCCTATCTCTAGACTGGACTTTTATTTTTACCTAATAGCCTTATTCCCCCTTGGACTACCCAAATTCCCCCCTGGTTGGGAACCACTAGAATGTTGAATCACATACTAGAATGCATTGGACGCATGTTCTAGGAAGTGATTCCACATTCTAGAACAAAGAACGCATGCTTGTATTGGACTTGAAAGTGCGTGTTCTAGGAAGTGATTCCACAATCTAGAACAAAGAACGCATGCTCATATTGGACTTGAAAGTGCGTGTTCTAGGAAGTGATTCCACATTCTAGAACAAAGAACGTATGCACGTATTGGACTCGAAAGTGCGTGTTCTAGGAAGTGATTCCACATTCCTGAACAAATAACGCATGCTTGTATTGCCTGACGAAGGCCAGAGAGTACATGGCCAAAATGTTGTGAATAAATGAACATATAGATGATGAAAATAGCCCGACCATATCATACCATACACAATGATGGATTTCTATTTGTTGGTGTCTTGACAAACAACTGTTTCAACTTTCTATACTTTCTTTTTTGTTATTTCAGGCTCAGTTGAGTGCAAGTGTCTTCTTGGCACTTGAGAAACAAGAACCGACACAGGTAAGTGTTGTTCTTTAATGGTTTTACTGTTTGGCAGGTCCGTGTAGATTAAATATCAATGTAAGTTTATGCTAAATTGGTCACTAGTGCCTGCTTGTTTTTTGAAAATCCAGAGCTTTTTTCAATCACTATAGCCTAGGTGCTTCATTTTTGTCCTATTACCTCCAGTCTGTACGCTTACCTCTTTGTCACCCTAGACCAGTGTACCATGATGCTTCTTTTGTCTGCATCCACTGCACCTGCTGTGCACTTAGTCGTTTTCCGCTGAGTCGTTAACACCTGTTGCTGTATAGGGTTCAAGGCATTGGAGGGAACAGATACATGTATGGCTGTGTGGTGCATCGCACATCAAAACAAGCCGATTTTGACAACGATCAGAAATGTTTATTTTTCACAATCAAGCTACACTTGTTTTACGTTTGTAGAGGAATCGAGAGGAAGCTACTAGATTTGTCACTCACAGGCGTCGAGAGAAAGAGAGAGTCATCACGACCTGAGGGCCTGGCCGATGAACCTTACTGCTGTTGCTACTATTTTTGCCTTGTCTTTCATAATCTCTGAGTAGGCGTGGCTAAAAAAAAAGCCATGCCTACTTTTCAGAACCAAATCTTCGCACATATGTTTTCAATAATCCTAAGATCATATCTCTTGGAGTGGTCATCTCTGGAAATTGCTAATCGCTTTTTAATGACCAGCTAACATTCTATTTTGGCAAAAACTGACGCCCAACTCTTTACCTTTGACCCTATTTATCTAGCAAACAGAACCCTTTTTTCTCGATCGTGAGAGAATTTTTAACTTGTAGTTTTTTTTGCTACAACGCTTCTCGTTGACCATTACATAACACCAGGGGTGGGTGTAACTACAGCCCGGCTCGTACTCGTGATGAAGGAAAAGGTTTGACGCTTCTGGTGTACAGAACGATCTTTATTTCGTGTTAACTTTACGTACAATACAACTGTTAATGCTACGTGCAGTACAACATTCAGTACAACGTGAAAACTGCAAATAATAAAGCCAAGAATTAGGCAAATACACAATACGTGAAAACGGTTAACATTGTAAACCGACATACATAATGTTTACGTTTGAACATGTAAAGCCATTAATACAACAATGAGGCCATGAATTAGGTGCATACACAAACACAATAATAAAGGCCATGAATTAGGCAAACACACACTACATTAAGAACAGTTAATATCGTAGATAATACACGCGCAATCACTCAATATCTACTGGAGAAATGAGTTCATGAAGCTTGTTTGGAGTGGCGATCGAGGCGAATCGAGCCAGAGCTCAAAGGCTTGAGACAAAAGGTAAAAAACTCTTTTCTGTTACCGTAATTCGCCTTTGCCGTCTAGATGGTCTTAGGATTTGATGTCATGATCGGATGAGGAGAGGTTGTGCGCCCGAGACGATTTTCTGCGGGACTGCTGGAAGAGCCCGGCAGTGCCTTAATATGGGCCAAGAAATGTGTGTGTGCGCCGAACACGTGTTTCGGATTAACCCTGGAATCACAAGGTCACTTTATTCTCACCCCGGCCTCGGCGCGAACGAATTTGGGGTTTTCTTTCTTCGGAGGAAAATGTTCATAAATTTACCAGGGAGGTCCCTGGAGACTTTCGATCCCACTTATATTCTTGTTAGTGGTGACAAGGCTGGACGAAAGACGACTTTGTCTGTCTGCGAAGGCCGACTCCCTTTCATCTGGAGTGCACAGTGGTGCCTGGTGACTCCTCATCCCAAGTCTTACATCCGGACGATGGTTCCTTTGAAATTTCTATCTCAAACCATGTGCGTCTGACTTCAGCTAGAGTGGAGAACCTTTTCATGTTTAAAGGCCACATTGAAATTTATTGCCTTATGATGAGGCTGCACTCAAATAATTGTTAGTACGTTTACAGCAAAATCTAAAGTTCTAAACATTTTGTTAATAACCTATGTCCTAATTTAATTAGTATATACTACTTGTTAATGACTTTTTTGAGATTGCTTTTTGCGAGGAAGCATTGGGATATCTAAAGGTTCTAAAGTGGAGGTGCACAATTTTAATTGGTCTTCCAAGTGCACATGTTATTTGGGCTCTCAAAGAAGTCTTAATTTGAATGAGATACGAGGAAGTGGATTCACAACAATAAGTTGTAGAAAATCAAGAAGTGGCGAGGATATTCAACTGCAGTTTTCCAGATTTCAATTGGATCTAATGTGCCAATAACTAATTTGTATTCCTCAAAAGATTCATTGGAATACTCATCATTTTACTTAATTACTTTTCTTATCTCAAGGAAGTATTCTTCAGAAAGTTTCAACTGAGCAAGAAAGGATCTAAAAAAAGTTAGCTTCTTTCTAAATGCCTGCATTTTTTGCCACATGTTATGTAGAAGAAGAAACATAAAACCGTCTTCATTTAAGAAAATAACATACATTAAAAAACACAAGCACTGTAAGGAGAGCATGGTCTTACCGTAAAGGTATCCCCCCCCCCAAAAAAAAATATTACAAGTAGTAACAAACTTATTTACTTTAGATATTTTCTATAGTTTTGAGAAAGGTCATTAACATTCAAATGGTTCTTCTGCAATTGAACTCCTTCTTGTTGTTTGTGTTGTAAACACGACGTTTCGGCTGATCGATTCTTCAGCCTTCTTTCAACCTGATGTGGCTTCCACTTCTCAATAGACCTAAACCTGACAAGACAAAGACACAGAAACACCCGGGCCCAGCGCTGTAAGGGTTACCCCCTTTAAAAATAACTTCATTTGGATTTTACACCTGAAGAAGGCCGAAGAAACAACAAGAAAGAGCTCAATCGTCCGAAGAACCATTTGAATATTATTTACTTTAATAATTACTACATATATGTTGAAAAAAAAACACAAAAAAAATTTAGATTTCCACTTGCAAAGAAATGTTCAAGTCATTTCACTTTGTAATTACATCACATAGAAACGCGATATTTCTGTGGAAATCTTTACGAGATAATTCACAATGCTGATTCCTTTCTTGAAAAAACTTAATCATTTGTTCTCATAAAGATGCCATTTTCACTAATAGATGTCTTTGTGATAATCAGCGCACTCTGAAATGATCGGGCAAATCAACACTAATTATCTCACCATTCATCATGTGCATTTGTCAAAATTATCGATGTCACATTGCATTTTCTCAAATATAGTTCACAATACCAACAACTTTATCTAAAATTTCATTTAAAATAGTCGATTTGGCACATAGATTTTGCTGAGGCAAAATACAATGAAACAAAATCAGGGCATTTGGATCAGAAAATACTTTTTTAAAATGTGCAATAAATTCTTACACACACTCACTAAGTTAGAAAAATTTAGTCCAACTTCATGACATATCTTTCAAATTATTAAAAATGATCAATTTCTCGTTTATTCCCTTTCGGTGTGTCCAAAGAAAAATAAATTTTTCATACAAATGAAAATTCTCTGTTATGACACAAACAAAATATAATACTTGTGCTACATAAGTAGAATTCTATGATTGATTTGTTTAGCGGCACATCAACCCTTGATGGGTCATTTAATGCCGAAAGTCGGATGTTTTGTTTTTTTTCTTAATAGTGTCTTGCGACTTCAGTGAAAGGTTATTTTAATTTTAACTAGAGTCTTGCGACTTTGGTGAAAGAACAGGTGGCACCTGTTTTGGGTCTGCAGGGGATGCAGTCACCGTATTCTAGGCCCCAGCCGACAGGGCCGATCAGTAGAATTAGTAGATTCATCCAAAGCTACTGAATAATGTACGGTTTCCTTTTTAGATTATTTTGTCAAGTTGGTCTTTTAGGTTGAGAGCTCATTCACGCTCCCGATCAGCATTTGTTCTTCTTGAAAGAGGTATTTCTTTATATTTGTTAACCTTATCAGGATCTAAGCATTGTACAACTTGTATGATTTCTGCATCATTAAATAGCTTTCCGTTTTTCCAATGTAAATAGGCTACTTTATAACTTGCTTCAATAGTAGTGTTTCCTTATAGTACTGATTTAAATAGTCGTCTTTGCGTTTACTTCCCATCTTTTAATTTCTTTTTTAATGCAATCTTTTGAGGTTCACCTTCTAGTTTAGCAGATGTACTTTCCTTATGAGTTGCATAATGCTGATGTGCATTGTACTTCTTGTTGTTGAAATTGCAATATCGCAGAGCAAACAAATCATTTTATCTCTATCAAAAATAAGATAATATTGCAATTCTCACTCATCATTAAAAGCTTGATTTTCTCGTTTTAGTGTTCTTTTTGTCTTCTTAGACATGATGGGGAGGAAAATAAAAAAACAAAAAACTAGCATTCCAAGGGAAATTATGAATCACCGCCATATATGTTGTGTTGGAGGTAATCAATTAAATATTTGGGCTGTGATCACTAAAAAATGTCTGAATTTTCAATAAACAAACGGACATAAACATTGCATACCCCCTCCCCCCCAATCTATTTAAAAAAAACCATATTTCCGTACTCAAGTTTCTACTATGAACTGTTAGTCTGGATACATACATAGATACATATAAATGTGTGGACACATGAATAATCTAAACCTAACAATAAACCAGTGTTGTGGGTAGCAGTGATTAATAAATCAGATAATAAACACCAATTGATAGAAACACGTACAAAATTGTATTCTAATGTAAATTCATATGTAAAACATTAAATTTTTTTCATTTATAATTGAGGATGTTGTGAATTATTAAATTTTAAAAACAAAATTCAGAATTTCTTTGACAAGACCGTAGGAGGCCGAACACGAAGGTCTAGAAGGCTGCAAGGTTCCCCACCTCTGCCCTAGATTTTAACCCCCCCCTAGGAACAGATGTTACAGAACCAGTAGGACAAATAGGATGTAATTTTTATTTAAAAAAGAATAAAAATTAAACCATATACTTATTTACTCTCTCCCTCACCCCATCTCCCCACCTCTCACTCTGTCACCTCTCACTGTCCATGTGTTCATTTCATGATGGATTACTATTATCAATCGCCCCAAATCAAGTGAAAAAACGTTTTTAGAAGGCGGCTATTGCTATATTTTGATAATCAGAAAAGAATTTAATACTTTTAAACTTTGTTTGTGTTTCAATCTTTTACACAAGGAAATGCATCAACTGACTATAATCAAGTGGAATTTTTATTTTAACACCTGTAGTTCAGTTTCTATGACCAGCCAAACATTTAGCAACTCCCCCTAAAAAGCCATTTCTCTCCATTTTTGAAGGACCCATAACTCCTAAATCACAGAGAATATAGGTAAAGTGAAGCCAGGAATGGCTTCATTGGCCGAAAAACTACTTTTTAAAATAGCATAGTTATGAAGTGCCAAATTTGTCAAATCATGCTTGTGGCTCGCGACATGTAAATTTAAGCAAATTTCAATTTGTCATAACTTCTGATCCGGTGGTTCAATCAAGCTGAAATTTTCAGGGCTGAATTTTCTCTAGAAAAGGTATCACCTACTGAAATCTAAGATGATACCCATGGGATCATTAGGTGATTTGATATGGAATGACCCATATATAATTTCAAAATTCTCTTTTGAAAAGTTCACTTTTTACATAAAACTTTTTCTTCTCTCTCTCTCTCCTGCTTCACCAAGAATTGTTCTTATTTTACTTTTATATATTGGAAAAGATGGACATGTTTATCTTTTTATATACTTTATGATGTCTTATTATTTATTGCAGACCAAAGCACCTTTACTTAATACAAAGTTGAAGGATTTTCTAAACACCAAAGATGGTAAGTATAAAATGTAATTTGTAGATTTGTGATATAGGCAGAGGCATGGCTAGAGGGGGCAATTGTGCATGTGTGAAGGTGTGCAAAATTTCCTCTGGCCTATAATGCCTTTTAATTAATAATTATGCCCCTCTCCTCAAGGATATCGAGAAACTGCCCCTGGGTGCTGTCTTTGTCCCCGGGTGCTGAGAACCCTGCTATGCCACTGGATATAGATCTTTCCAACTGACTAACCTATGAGTAAATGACTTGATTTCTTTATGCTTATTACAATTGTTTTAAGATGAAGAATAAACTAAACCATGACTGTTTTGCATTGTTGATGAGGCTTGGAGGGAGATAAAATCTTTTAGAAAAAGTCCAGAGACGAGCAACTAAGTTAGTACCAGAATTAAAAAGTATGAAATATGAGGATAGGCTAAAAGTGTTACGGTTAACATTGTTAGAAAATAGGAGAGATCGGGGAGACTTAATAGAAATGCTTAAGAATATGCATGGTTTAGAATTAGTAGACTGTGATGTATTTATTTTTACTAGAAAGGAGTACAAGGGACTGAGAGGCGACATATACAGTAGAAGTAGATTGAATATCAGAAAATTCTTTTTTAGCAATAGAGTGGTGGAAACTCTGGAATAGATTACCGGAATATGTAGAGCTATCAATAGGTATAAATGATTTTTAAGAAGAATTATGATGTTTATTACACCACCCAAAGGTTTAAGGCCCTAGACATTGTGTAAATATGATTGTTATGATGTGTGCTTGCATATACAATTTGTATACTTTTTATTCACACACAAATGTTTATATTACAGAATAACTTGGTATATATACAGAAAGTGGCAAAAAGTGTCACCTTCAAAAATACACAATATTGTCTTAAACAATTGTGTGTTCTCCATGGTCCCTCTAATTTTTAGTAGTCAGTGCTAAAATCTTATTTTGAGCAAATTGATTTTCTGTGACAAAAGTATGTGGTGCATTGAATGCCTGTGCAAATGTAAACTTGAAATTGTTCCAAGATAATTTTGGATGAGCTCTCTCTCATGGCTAAGAAAACTATTGGCAAATGTGGTCTTTGAAAAACCGACTAAATTGTCAAGAGAAACAGTAAAGGGATTATTTTCAATAATTATACTTAAAATATATTATTATTACAAGTATAAATATAATTATTAATTTATTTAGGTAACTAAACTTTTAGTCCATGGGTCAGGGGAAATATTGGTATCAAAGGTGGTACTAAAAATGAGTCTTTAGGGGTGCCAAAACTATGTCCAAAAATGCTTGATAGACATGCCAGATGCCCAGCTTAAGTTGCCATTTTGAAATTCAAAATGGATGACTGAATGTACATTTTTTTCAATTATGACAAAGTCATTGTGCAGGGATCCGTCCAAAAATTTAATCACATTTTCCACCCTTTCACAAACTTTATCAAAATTCATTGAGAACCTTTGGAGATATTGCGTGGACAGACAGGATCGAATACAGAAATTTATGGAAAAAAAAATTTCAATTAAACACACATTCCTGGATCCACTCCAAGATTTAATCACATCTTACGTAATACAAGCCTTACTTTTCCACAAAATTTCATTGACATTCATTGAGAACTTTTGGAGATATCGTATAGAGAGAAAGGAGCGAATGCAGAAATGTAGGAAGAATAAAAACGGAAAAATATCTCTTAATCAAAATCAAATTCTGTGTCAAGTGGACCAGTGGTCCACAATCGACCATCTCAGATTTTGCTCTAACTTTGCCCACAGGTTCATTTTGGTTTGAAATTTTAGCTCAATATCTTTAATCTTTATTTCATTGGTATTTCCGAGAAGCCATTTTAAAGTAATCATTACCCAGGACGTAGCCAACTTTGTATGCTCTTGTCTGGCAAGGAAGAAAGTGATGTCAATGCACTACAAAATGTTATAAGCTGGATCTTTCTAGCTTTTCTAGATCCTGAGATATAAGCTCTCAAAAATGGCCTGAATTAAAAAAGACAAAAATGAACATTTGGAACAAGCTGCACAATTTTCTACCAAGAACCACTGGAAAGAGCAATGTTTAAAATACCTGGGGTTAGATTTTCAAGTTGGTGTCTTGATTCTTTTATGTTTTAATCAATCGTTGAAATGGGGGGGGGGTATACAGGGATACAGATATACTTACATCTCAATTTCCAGGTTTTTTTATATGTTCAATGTCTATTCAATGTCTATTAATGGAGACTTTAACATATACCTAGCCGCCAAATTCCAACTTTACCTTCCTGGTCCTAATAGAGCATTGAAATTTTGTTTAATGACCTTGCAAATTTGGAATTTCATTTATTTGCACAGTTCTTATTTATCTTTAATTAGTAGTAAGGATAAAAGAGAACTTAGTAGGCAAAATACGTTTAAACATAAAATTTACTGTGACAAGATGGACCCCGCCTCCACACACACACACACCTTCTTTCTGAGGTCAGATTTTATAAAATGCATTTTGTGTTTGGAGTTGGGTTGAATATTCAATTCATAGGTTAGAATTTTAGAAGGAATATTTTTTTAGTCATAAAGAATCTTGACCCAGAGAGACCATCTGGTAGATATCTCCTTGTATAAACATTAGAGATATCAGAACATTGGAGAATTGGGAACCTCAGATGTCTTTCAGAAAAATAAAATAAAATATTTAATTAAGTTAATGGAAAAAGAGATAGCAAACAGAACAGCAATTTTGTCAACCATGTATTTTATATAAATAAAAGTCACCTTTTAGATGACTGGGCACACAATTTCTCAAGAGATTACTCACCTCATTTCATAGGTATACCCTTAAATATTAAATATGCTGCCTACCTGAATATGGGTGAGGATTAAGATCTGATCTAAGTATGCAGTCTCAAGACAGCTGTCTTCCCAGTGATGTCACCAAATACAGAGATTTGAGTTGGGACATTTTACCAAAGGTGCAATATATTCCAGTGAGGTCTGTCCCCTCAGAATCATTCACCGGGAAGAGGGTTAAGCTCTGAGAACAGTTGGTCTACTGGAATAAATTGCCTTAGAGGAAACCCAACATACCAAGCCATTCAGTTTACCGTAACTAACCTTAGTCCAACAAGGACATACAGTTGCTGGAACTCAGAAAAATCATCATTTTGTTCCCGTAAATGGAGTTTCACGAGACACAAGTTCTTTTGTAGCAAATGTTGGGATCTACAATGACATTGATAGAAGAGAGTTAAAAGTGCAACCAGGCCAATATGTGGCATGTTTTTGAGGGTTTCTCATGGATTGGAAACATTTGCAAAATTTGTGAAGAACAAAAAGATGCATATATCACATTTATGCATTGTCATGGGCCAAAGAGACTGTTTCCCTGGCCATCCGCACAAGACTGTTGCTGGGTACCAGAGCAGCATAGCCTGACGACTATTGCTGCATCTACACCAACTGCTACAGGCAGACAGTACATAATATCTGCACAAACCTTGTTAACAATAGAAAATCTCTCTGAAAAACTTCATGGAAAGTAGAAGAAAATGAGTAGAGGGTGGGGCCCATGTGCTGGAGCCATCTGGTGTGGGGATGTGGATGCCAATTTCTCTGCAATCTGGTAAATATGCATTTTTGTTATAAATATTATCTTTGATTGTTATGAATAAAGGGAATTGGCAGTGGCTTATAAGCCACCATGGACCATGCAGGATTGCAAATAAATAAAATTCAAAATTTGCGATGTCATTAAACAAAATTTCAATGCTCTATTAGAACCAGTGATGGAAATGGGTTTGGGGAACTAGGTATAAGGTAAGGTTGGAATTTGGGGGCTAGGTATATGTTAAAGTCTCCATTAATAGACATTGAACATACAAAAAACCTGGAAATTGAGATGTAGGTATATGCTGTATCCCTGCATACCCCCTCCATTTCAACCACTGATTAGACACCAACTTGAAAATCTAGTCTCAGGTATTTGAAACATTGCTCCTTTTAGTGGTTCTTGGTAGAGAATTGTGCAGCTTGTTCCACATGTTCATTTTTGCCTTTTTTTAATTCAGGCCATTTTTGAGACCTTATATCTCAGGATCTAGAAAAGCTAGAAAGATCCAGATTATAACATTTTGTAGTGCATTGACATCACTGTCTTCCTTGCCAGACAAGAGCATACAAAGTTGGCTACGTCCTGGGTAATGATTACTTAAAAATGGCTTCTCGGAAATACCAATGAAATAAAGATTAAAGATATTCAGCTAAAATTTTACAGGACTTCATTTCAAACCAAAATGAACCTCTGTGCAAAGTTAGAGAAACATCTCAGATGGTCGAGTGGGGACCACTGGTCCACTTGACATGGAATGACCCAGGAATTTGATTTTGATTGAGAGATATTTTTCCGTTTTTATTCTTCCTATATTTCGGCATTCTCTCCTGTGTGTCTATACAATATCTCCAAAAGTTCTAAATGAATGTCAATGAAACTTTGTGGAAAGGTAAGACTCGTATTACCTAAGATTTTGGAGTGGATCCAGGAATTTGTGTTTAATTGAAAGATATTTTTCCATTATTTTTCGATAAAATTCTGTATTCGCTCCTGTCTGTCCACATGATATCTCCAAAGTTTCTCAATGAATTTTGATAAAGTTTGTGAAAGGGTGGAAAATGTGATTAAACTTTGGGATGGATCCATACACAATGACTTAGTCATAATTGGAAAAAATGTACATTCACAGTCGTCCATTTTGAATGTCAAAATGGCCACCCTTAAAGTTCATAGAAAAACTGGCCACAGGATGGTTTTTAGATATGGTTGCCAAGATTCTACCCTCCAAAAATGGTAACTTCCACTTTCCGATAGACTAGTAACAGTGTATGCTAGAATACCTAACTTGATGTTTTTGGCTATAACTCCTTTTGCACAGATATAAACTGACAAGATGCACCATTGGAAAGCTGACAAAAGTCTGTTTCCAATGATATATCATCTGTACAGTGTCATGGCAAGGGTTCTCAGTGCCTGGGGGCAAACGAAATTTTGGCGCACCAAACCCTAAAATGTTTTGATTATTTAGTTATGACTTTTATTCCTATTATGTTTTTTAGGTAGCTCAGGGTAATGCTACATTGCGACTTTGGTTTCATGACTTTGATTCCTGTGACTTTTATTCCAGGATTCTTTTTTGAATGTATTGTAGACTTTGCGGTTGTGAAAAAAAATTTAAATATTTGCTTAAAAAATAATTTTTACAAGATTTTTTTCAAAAAACTTGTGTGCGCAAAAATCTTGTGTTTTGCAATTTTTTTTTCCTGTGACAAAAGTATGTGTGCACTTTTGAATTTGACATCGCCAGTATTTCAGGCCAAAGGAATTTTGCGCCCTTTCACACTTGTGCCCGGGGTGACTTGCCCTCCTTCGCCCCTGTCTTGCCACGCCACTGCATCTGTACAAACATTGGCTTTTCTGGCCCCAAACAGCTTAGGGAGGTCAAATTGATGGCCATCTTGAAAAATGGCTGCCCTCTTGGTTTTTCAACTAGGATTTCTTGGGACTTTTAGCATGGTGTTCTGGAGACTTCATAGAAATGAATTGTGGAGAAAAAAATTGTTTTAATTTTTTCCAATTTAAACCATAGTTTGCCTTGACGTTCAATTTCTATACTATGATTACTCGCTTCAGCTGGGTGACCCAATGGTCTATCAACCATTGTCATACTCCGCAGATATGTACAAAACCAAAATACATTGTTAAATTTAGTACCACTTAGTGTACCAATATGAGCAAATTTTGGCTCCTGGCCCATGGACTGTTTTTTGTGCTGGTTGCAAAATGTGCGTGTACACATGCCCAGCTTAGAGGGAACTATGGTATTATCTATGAAAAGTCATCCACACATATAATAATTAGCAATGTGCATTTGTTGTCTGCCATGCTTACGTCATCAATGACATCTGGTGACGTAACTTAGTAAAAATAGAATTTTATGTTATGTTAAATAAATTGTATCTTTACTTAATTCTACCTTTAGATTAGTTTAATATTCAGGAATTATTGAATATAAACAAGAAAATGCTGTGCAACATAATGTCTTTGATATTTTATACAAGTACAATCCAATTACAAAATTACTGTCATTTTTTGATGGCATGGGATAAACTAGTGGTATTATAACTAGATTATCTTATGAGATTGTGTACCTGTAATGATTTTTTGCAAAAAATTGATTTGCTTGATGTACCACAGTATTTTTATTTTTTAATCTTTCCAACCAGGCTGTATGCAAAAAATCAGCTAATCTTTGGACCTCAATAATGTTTTTAAAAATTTAGCTTGAATTATTGAAAATTAACATGAAAACTATTACTTTCTGTTAGAAAATTCACATTTGAAACATGAGTTACTTGTTCATTTTGTTATGCAGTCATACATCTACTTACGCCCGCCCGACTTCCGTTCAATTGCATATACGTCCCCATAAGAGCTTAAAACCTATTGACTGTGGATGACAGAAATTTCAGTCATTTCAGTTTTATGGCTCAACTTCGAATGACGAAAATTCCCATCATGTTATTGTTAGCTTTCTGTATATGTTACATTTGTTTTAAGTTCTCCAGACATCTTGCTGGGTTGAGCTAATTACTTTGTGAAAGAAATGTAATGGATGGCATTTGTTCCTTTCTCTTCAGAAAGGCAAGGAAGACCTATGTACAATATAGAGATTTAGATAACTATGTATCATGGTATCTTATGTTGTGCGTATATATTTCACTTCACAATATAATTGTAAACTTACGCCCAGATTGAGTTGCATCCATATTACAAGGCCGTAATCTGGACGCAAGTTGACGCAAGGCTGTATTTTAAAATAATACAATATGCCGAGTGTTGAGTCAATATTTGATTTGATAAAGATTACATGATTCTGCTCCTGGAGAGATAAAATAAAACTTTTATTATGTCTGATGAGACTAATGACTATAAATAAGAAATTGTTTTTTGGATGATTGAACTCCTTGTTGTTAAGAAGACGTTTCAACTGATCCATTCTACGGCCTTCTTCAGAATGTAATGGTGGTAAAAAGAAATTTCTCTCTAATGGTAGCAATGCTTATAATGTAGGATTCGGATGTTTCCTTTGCTTTCCTTGTTAGGCCTGGATTTCCATACCTTGTCCCTGTTGAGTAGTGGAAGCCACATCAAGTTGAAATCCGCACTTGTCTGGATTGACCGAAACATTGTGTTAACAGCATGGACAATGAGTTCAGTCGTTCGAAAAACTCTTTGAATGTTATTAACCCTTCTCAAAACTATAGAAAGAAACTATTGCTTAGATTATTCTTTTGTTTTACGCAATCAGCAACAAGGTACACAAGCAATTTATTGAGAAAAGTGCAATTCTTTTCATATCTTAATTTTTAAAACCGGTAACTGACAACAATCGAGGTCTGTCCAGAAAGTATCCAGCTATTATTAACGAAAAAAAAATAGCCTACCTAGGGCAATGGTGTCTTGGTCCCCTTCAGAGTACTCCCCTTGGGACCTCACACACTTATCCCATGGTCTGAAATCTCTTTGGGGAAAGCCAGAAGTAACTGGGAGCCAAAATGGAATAGATTTTTAAAATTTTCTAAAATTCTTCAATTATACACCTTGGCATATTTATTTTATTTTTATCCTTACAGGACATCTGGCAGCTGGATTGGTCCGGGAGTTCTTGGAATTCTTTAATATGGATTTCACAGAAGTTGTTTTTGATGAAGAATCAGGCGTGGTAAGTTATGTTTCTTAAATGTACTAAGTATTATAATTGTATAATATATACAGTACTGATTATAAGTATTTGAACAAAACAGAAATTTTGCTTGTATGGTTTTGAGAGTTAAAAACAGGAACTTTATGCAATCAGAACCAAATTGTATTGCAATCAGCACTAACTACAAGGCATGCATTTAGTCATGTTTTGTGCTGGTAAATGTTTTTTTTTAATAGAATTAAATTGTTAAATGAATCACACCTAATATTTTTTTTCTATCCTGCTAAAATCTTGTTCAGAATCGATCAAGGAGATTGAAAAGGCTAACTAACATTACTATTCGGAAGAGTTGCTAAACTAGTTAAATAGCTTTAGTAGGGGCATTCAACCTTTTTTCGCTTACCACCTATCCATCATAAAAATGAGTACACTTCAAAACAATCAACCGCCCACTTAAAATTTCCAATCGCCCACTAGTGGGCAGTACCACCCATGTTGAAGACACCTGAACTAGCCCAAAACAGATTTTGGAAAGAATGCAATCATAGGCCAGAAACACAGGAGTTTATGTTGGATTCTGCCTCATCCTAAAGGCACCAGAAATTTTGGTGAATCTGCAATTATCTATAATTTAGGACACAAGCAAAACTAGCATTCCAAGGGAAATTATAAATCACCGCCACCCATATATGCTGCTTTTTACCTTGTAAATTAAAAAGTTGTGGTAGTAAAATTAAGTTACCTTGATGAAAATACGACCAGTATGGTTTGAACCATAAATTCATGAGTTAAAGGAAATAATTTACTTTTCTTGCCTTTTTTGGGGCTGCGATGACTACAAAGTCTAAATTTTCAAAAAAACAAGTGTGACTGCTGCCAGACACAAACTAAGGGACCAATTTGGCATAAACTTACATTGTAAACTGAAACACTCACAAAAAAATTAATTTTGGGCAGATTTTTCAAAAATCAAAAACGTTTTCCCTACTCATTGTGCGGTGTGTGTGTCTGTGTAAAATTTCAAGTTTCTACTATGAATGTTTAGGGTTGGTTGCAGTGATTAAAAACTTTTGTGGTTCTGAACCAGACTAATCTAAGTTGAGTCAATATCTTTGGTGGGTTTGATAGTTGCATACTTACCCATGGTGCCAGTTGTCAGTGTTCAAGCCCTGCTATAATCCCAGATTTAAGAGAAGTTTAATAAATATCAATATCTGGCCCTGCTTGCTTATCTGCTACCAGTGTTTGTTGTTGATGTTTGAGCTGAGATAAAAGCCTGGATTTTGAATGCTGATTTTCTAGGCAGGTTGACCCTGTCCCCAACCTCCTGTTCAGATGTGTGTTGTACTAAGCTAAGCTTAGTAATATTATAAACCATCAACCAAAACTGTCAACATAGGTTTCTTCAGTTTTGAAATGAGTCTAGCTGGCTTTGTATGTATGACATGTACAGACTGCACCAATGGAGTTAGAGGGCTGAAAATTTAAACATTTACTCCTTATTATGCCTAGGAAAAACGTTTTGTTTTGTTTTTTGGGGACCCCCACCCCCGTAAATAGGTTTTTAGTGGGGGTTCAACTTACAATGCAAATTTATGCTAAATTGGTCACTTAGTTTGTGT
>VCCN01007092.1:7519-18823 GCA_006491835.1 Architeuthis dux | reverse complement strand
TAAGGAAGAAATTTGGGGATGGATCCAGAGATTTCTTTCTGATTGAGAGATATTTTTTTAGTAAACTTTGTGACAGATACTGGATTTATTTTTGCCTCTCAATCGAAAAAATTAAATTCTTGCATCCAGCCCAAATTTTCATAAATTTTTCCTTGGCAAATGGCCCATCATTCGACAAAATATAATTGAAATTCATTGAGAACTTTTGGAGATATTGTTGGGACAAAAGTCATTTTAGATCAAAGTGATTTAACCAAAACTGATATTTTCTAAAGTGATGTAAACGAAAGTAGTGTAACCCGTGTGAATATATTTTTCATATTTTCTCTCCCCCTTCCCCAGGTGAATTGGTGTATTTATGAGCCAACTAATAATGCGTTCTTCTTTTTGGAGACTAGACTTTCTTTAACTTTTGACTGCCTGTTTTTAGGATATCTGTGTCTGATGCCGAAAGGTAATGTAGGTAGCATGGTTTCTCGTGTTTTCTTTTGTAGCTGTTTATAAAGATCTGAAGAAACAAAAAGCAATGGCATGAGAAATAAAGCAAAAAAAAGCCCAAAAGACTCTCTAACTCAATCCTGCATGATTACTTGTTTTTGATTGCTTCATTATTAACCCATTAACTACGGAAGGTGGTGAAGAGTAATAGATATCCATTGCAAGATAAAAGCCCTTTTCCATTGCAATTTGTATCCATTGCAAGATAAAAGCCCTGACCCACAGATAGAACTGAGTTGAAATCAACGACAATAAAATGGAAATTTTTATTAAGTCAGCCATAGAACAGCACGGACGGAAATTCTCGTCATTTGCAGTTGATGGGTTAATCGTGGATGAAAATCCCCTTGCTATTGCCAACCACTCACTTCCTATTTGCTTTGTCTTAGAATTGCCTCCCTTATTTAGAATGCTGAGTTATCTCCCTTGCTATTTTTTTGTTTAGCAAATAAGCGGACTGCATATGAACAATAGTCAACCATTATTAATTTTTTACTAGTATTCTCTTTCATAAGTTTTTTAGTTGCTCTTTATTGCAACTTACTGAAACAATCAGTCTATGGCAGTGAATAAACAGTGTGTGACGACAGTGCTGACCTCTGCCCAGCCATAGCCAGAGAGACTTTGTGTGGCAGCACTGTTAGAACATCTGGGCTTCCCACTCATGGTTTGCGGTGCCAAACATTTACGGGCACTTTAATCATTTCTTAGGTGGATATAAGTGGATGATTATGAGGAGTGAAAACAATTCGCTTTTGGCTGCGGTCAGAAGAACATTGTTGGTGTAGAGTGATTCGAGAGAAAACAGTGTTTTCAGGTGTTGTGTGGGAAGAAGTTCCCTCTGAAGAGGTGTCCTGTGAAAGAGACTTTGTGCCTTGTGGTTCTCCCGTTTTAATGAGTCCTTTCTACTACGCAGTGCAGATCGGATATAAAGAATAAAGACTAAGCTCTAGGTGAGACTTGAACTCTCGTCTTATTTACCCCAGGAAGCTGCTCTACAGACTGAACTACTAAAGCTCTTAGGATAAAAAACAACTATAAAATTTAAGATGAAAGAAATGCTAGTCAAAATAAATAATGGTTGACAATGTTTCATCGAAAAAAGAAATCAGGATAATATAGGAAAAATACATTTGCTCTTTGTGAAATGTTTTGAAAACACATCTACCTTTTTTTTAAAATTTAAAAAATTGTTTCTACCAAAAGAATAGAGATTAAGTGATTGCTGTGTATGTCATATTTCATTGATCCATCTCTGTGACAGATTCAGGATTTTGTGCGGGGTCGGGTCTCAGTTGATTAATGTTGAATTTTCTCTAGAAAAAAGAAATCAGCTAAATTTTGAGCTTTGTTGATAAATGCAGAAAAGTTTTATGATTTATGCTGTAAAAAATTCTATTGAATTTCACTATTTTTACTAATGTGCATGACTTGCTTGCCTGACTAAACCTTTCATTGTCTTGCAGGGGTGTATATAATTGACCCAACTTTGATCTCTACATCAACTTTTGTGTCCCCCCCCCTGTATTTCTTTTTATTTTCTTCCCCCACCATATTTCCTCTCTTCCCCACAAAGTCTTGTTGAAATATACATTTGGAACCCTTAATAGGAGTTTGGATATACTCATACTGTAACAGCTAATAAACTACTTAAGAATAAAGCTAGTTCAAGCCTAGAGGTTCACTCCTAATCTTGTTCTCCCCCCACTTTCTCCTTTCCCCCTTTCTTCCCCATTAATTTTGTATTTGTAGCCCCCCCCCTGATAGTCAATTTTATACACCCCTGTTGTCCTGAGTTACCTCCCTTGTTGTTCTGTGTGAACAGATAGAGAATTGTATGTGTTGTGGTTATGTCATCTTCTGTTTGATTGTATGTGTCACATTTTTGTTGTTGTTTGTGTTGTTGTTTGTTTTTGTTTGGTGTTCTTCATTGTATATATGAATGCAAAATATGTGAAAGATGTTTTTATTTGTCAAATTTGTCTAAAAATCAATATCTAAGTCCGGTAAATGCAATTATTGTTAATTTATATGGGGAAGATTTTTTGAGCATACCCAGACCCCAAAAATGGTGATGATGATATGTTATGCTGAGTCGTTAGGGATTGGGATGGTAGGAAAGAGAAGAGGGTGTGCATTGCTTCTATAATGGCTTGCTGCAAAACAAACGCTGTATGCTATTTTTGCTTTTCGCCTTCTTTTTAGTAAAAGCGAAAAGTTGCCTTTTCAAATACGGGGGATACCTGTATTTAACTAAGCTTTGCAGATTCTAGTTCATGCCCAAAACCTAAGTATATCGTACCCCTGCTTATCCAGCAAGACTAAATTTTGTCTATATTTCAACAAATTCTCCACCCTTCTATACCAGTATATCTTTACATACATTGATTCTTGAAAAGGATTATAGATTACTGATCAAAACTCGCTAAAATAATGAGTTAACATAAAAAAAAAATGGCACTTTCTGAATGTCTGGGTACATAATTTTTTTAATAAAAATGAGTTAGATCCAGGGCTCCAGACTAGCTTGTTTTCACTACCGTCCCGGAACCATACCGGAACTATCACAAAGGAAATGTAAACCGTCCAGAAGGAATTGTAAACCGTCCCAAAATCAAAATGTTTTTTCTTTACTTTGTTAAGCAGATAAGCGGACCGCATATGAACAATAGTCAACTATTATTAATTTTTTACTAGTATTTTCTTTCATCTTAAGTTTTTTAGTTGTTCTTTATCGCAACTTACTTAAACCATAAGTCTATGGCAGTGAATAAACAGTGTGTGATGACAGTGCCGACATAGTTAATTAAAATGTTGAGGAAATAAATAATTGTCAAACATCAGTCCAAACAAGAACAATCCTCACCATTTTAAAAAAAAAATAATCTTCCCTGGGATGCCTCTGGGACGGAAGTGAATTTAAAAAAAAAAAACACTTTCGTCCCGGAGGCATCCCGAACACATTTTTACTGTCCCTGGGACAACGTTAATTTCGAGCCCTGGTTAGTTCCCTTTCTCATATTTTGGTTAGTTTTAATCAAGTATAAATTATAGACCCAGAAATTTGGAAAGTACCCCCAAAAACTTACCATATTCCCTTGTATCAGAGACATTTTTCTAATCTTAATCCGTGAATAAAGCAATGTAATATTTGCCACTAAAGAGAATGGGTAAATTTTATTTTAGGGTGGGTATGTGCTGGTACTTTTGAGACAACCTTTGACAACTTTGGTAGAATCCTAGTTTCCATGTGTAAAATGAAGATAACTCCTGTTAGCCTTAAAATGAGCTAAGATTTACAGGATTATCACCATATTGGTGATTATATACTTTTTCAACAACAGAATAAAAACAAACTTTATTTCCATACAAACATTTAATACTTCACACACTTGTCCACTCGATGTTAAAAACGGCACACAAATAAAAACAATTTAATTTATAACAATATAGCAATAACAATATAATTTAAAAAGGTATTTACTTTATTTCTTTCATGGGGAGATAATCCTGTAAGTTGTAGTTCATTTTAAGGCTAACAGGAGTTATCTCCATTTTTATGCACAGAAACTAGGATTCTACCAAAAATTCATTAAGTTCTTTCTGCTTTTTTGTTGGAAAGAAAATAGCCTAAAAACAAACGTCCATTGATTATTGGTAGAATTTGAGTGTTTTTAAAATTAACGTTTGTATTTGTTGATATTACATCAATCATTATCCCATATTCAATGTCTTGATTTGAAATTTAAAAAAACGGGTCTGGTTAGTCCCTCAATAGAAACCGTCACATGGCCAACATCTTTTGGCAGCAGGGTGATCAATTAAAAGATTGGAATGAATGAATTACTTCTCTTGCCTTTTGTTGAGTGGTGATCACTAAAAAAAAGTCTGAATTTAAAAAAAAAACAAGTGTGAATGCTACCGGACCCAAAAACGGGACCAATTTAGCATAAACTTACAAAATGGGTCATTTTGCAATGTAAGTTTATGCTAAATTGGTCCCTTTTTTAAAAACCTATTGAGGGGGAATTTAAAAAAGATTTTTTTTTCTATACATAATGAGGAGTAAATGTTTAAATTTTCAGCCCTCTAGCTCCATTGGTGCAACCTGTTGTGACAGTTTTGGTTGACAGTTTCTAAAACATTTTTTAAGAGTAGGTGGGGTTTAACCAGAATTCAAAGGTTCAAGTAGGTGGCTGTATGACAGGTTCAGTCATTTGATAAATAAAAGTTGTGGACAGCTGAAGCTACTGTTCCCCTACCATATAGTTAGCGAGGGACCAACAAACCTGTGGAAATAAGAAGTAAGTTTGGTAGTTCGCTGCATTTAAATGCTGTAAATCCAAAGGCAGTTTATTTGCCCCTTGTTCTATTTTCGACCTTACCTTACATTGTTTTGTAAATCCAAAGGCAGCTCTGTTGCCCCCTCATTCTATTTTCGATCTTATCTTACATTGTTCCGTAAATCCAAAGGCAGTTTATTTGCCCCTTGTTCTATTTTCGACCTTATGTCTTCATGCAAATCTCTAATGTTATGTGCAGTTCTATAAAATATCAAATAAAAACTTTGTTCAGTAAATCCGAAGTCAGTTCTGATGGATCCACGAGTTCGTTAAAGCTGAAATTCATTATATTGAGGTTTGTTATACCTTAGTGTTTACTGTACTTATAAAAAAATATTGAATTATTCTGAGTATTGATTTATCTTTATTATCTATCCATCTTTATTATCTATTCATTATTATTCAATCCTATATTTTTATCTTTATTACATAAATCATCAGTATATCAGGTCAAAACAAAAGATTGTTAAACAGGTCTGACTAGTCACTCAATAGAAACTGTCACGTAACCAATGTCTTTTGGCAGCATACCGTGTTGGAGGTCATCAATTAAAAGATTGGAAAAAGGGGTGATCAATGAATAAGTTACTTCCCTCGCCTTTTGTTGGGAAGTGAGCACAAAAAACAAGAGTTTTGGTTTTTGTTGTTGACCATTGTTCATTGTATATATGAATGCAAAATATGTGAAAGATCTTTTTATTTCACAAATTTGTCTAAAAATCGATATCTAAGTCCGGTAAATGCAATTATCGTTAATTTATATGGGGAAGATTTTTGAGCATACCCAGACCACAAAAATGGTGATGATGGTATGTTATGCTGAGTTGGTAGTAATTGGGGTGGTAGGAAAGAGAAACTGCTTCTATAATGGCTTGCTGCAAAACAAACGCTGTATGCTATTTTTGCTTTTTGTCTTTTTTTTCATAAAAGCGAAAAGTGGCGTAAAGCGACCTTTTGAAATGTGGGGGATACCTGTATTTAACTAAGCTTTGCAGACTCTGGTCCATGTCCAAAACCTAAGTATATCGTACCCCTGCTGGATACCAAGACTGAAAAAAATGGCACTTTCCGAATGTCTGGGTACATAATCTTTTTTGAATACTGCTGGACACAAACTAGAGATCAATTTAACATAAAATTACATTCCAATTTGAACTCCCCACTAAAAACCTATTTAGCCAGACCAGCTTAAAAACTGAAGAAACCTATGTTGACGGTTTTGGTTGACAATTTCTAACATATTTGAGTATTATATTTGATATAAAAATTCTCATACATTAGTTTTACTAAAAAAACATTACTTTTACTAAAAATTCACATTGATTCAATGTTTGGCCATGTAGTTTTATCATTGAACCTTTTGTTCTTTATCTGGAACTTTCAAAATTCGTACACTGCATTAAATTTTACTGTGAAACTTAGGTGGATTACTGGCCATGATTACCTTTTTCTTGTTGTGTTATGTTTTGTTTGGCCATCTGTCATTAGTTGACTTTCCGAAACAGCTTGAGCCAGGTATGTTGTTTTGGGGGCCTTATTTATTATGTATCTTTAGATCTACATTTAAATGCCATGAATCTGTTATCATGGACATAAAGCAGCATTTACATGAAATGAAGCCATAAAAAGGAAATCAAGGCTATACACAGTCATCTGAACACTGTTAAAAACCTTCAATCAAAACTGTCAACATAGGTTTCTTCAGTTTTCAAGATGGTTTGGCTGGCTATGTATTTAAATAAAAACCTTTTTTGTTTTTTCAAAATTCCTCCCCGAAATAGGCTTTTAGTGGGGGGTTCAATTTACAATGTATGTTTGTTAAATTGGTCCCTAGTTTGTGCCCAGCTGTGGTCATGCTTGTTTTTTTTTTGAAAATTCAGACTTTTTAGTGATCCAACAAAGGGCGAGAGAAGTAACTTGTCCATTGATCACCCACTTTTTCCAGATTGTTTAATTGATCACCCTCAACATGGCATGCTGCTAAAAGACATTGGTCACATGACGGTTTCTAATTAGTGACTAACCAGACCTGTTTTTGACTATTGATTTAATTCTATTTTATGAAAAGAAATTTTTGTGCCAATTTTGTTGTATGAAAGTGTAACAAATTGTTGCTTTTTGTGTTACAAATGTTTTTTTCTAATATTTATAAATACCTAACTGCCTAAATATCTTTTCCTAATAAATGTCTTTCCCCAATACCTGACTGCGTGAATATCTTTCCCCAATACCTGACTGCGTAAACATCTTTTCCTAATAAATGTCTTTTCCCAATACCTGACTGCCTAAATATCTTTTCCCAATACCTAACTTCAAAATATTCACAAGCGTAATAACTATTTTCAACTTTACTGCCTTTTTTCATTTAAATATTCATTTATTTTACAATCATTAATTTTATAATTTTTTTTCTTCCATCTTTCTCCATTTTCAACTACATTTCTATCCCAATTGACATATTTTGATTCTTCAAAGTAATTCACTTCTGAAAATGTTGCAGACTTTTAAATGTATTGATGTTATTAATGTTTTACTAGTATTTCTTACATCTTAATTTGAGTTGCTTTTCATTGCAACTACTCAGACCGTCATTCAAGGGCACCCCCTAGCACTTATTATAATAATGAATTTGTTATATTCATCAAAGGATGATCTGAAACTCTGATGCTGTGGCAGAACTATTTTTTTTTACCTGATTATTGGGTACACATACAACAATGGGGTCCAAAGATTTAAGATAAAAAAGTTATTTCCCTTGAATACATGGACGAAAATAATCCCTTATTTCAAAATTGTTTTCGATCTCGGAAGACAAGGTTAGAAAACAACAAAAAAAGAAGGATGAAAGTGCATATCAAGTAAAAGAAAAACTTCATATAGCTCATCGCAAATAAAATTCCTTTTATTTAAGACTATTTCAAAGAAAAAACTAAGTAAATTTATGCTGTAAACATCATTTTAAAATGAACAGCATAACCGACACGGTTGTTCAACAGTTTTGTGACATGTGACTGATCATCCTAAAATTATTTTAATACATACAAAATAATTTTATACAAAGTTATTTTATAATTTATTTTAATACAACATTGTAGCTAGTAAATATAAGTAGCAACAGACTGTTCAAACAAAAACTACAGCTATCAGTTTTTATTTTATTTTAATTTAATTATTTTAATTTTAAAAATGTTTTATCTTTGAAATAGACTTAAATAAAGGAGCTATATGAAATCCTTTTACTTGATATGTACTTTAATCTTTCTCTTTTTATTATTTTCTAACCTTGTCTTGTGCGATCAAAAACAATTAAGTAAGGGATTATTTTCGCCTATGTCCATATATTCAAGGGAAATAACTCTTTTGTCTTAAATCTTTGGACCTCACTGTTGTATGTGTACCGATTATTGTAATAAAATTTTCATTCTTGTATATTCATTTTTCTAACTGTAAAACATAAATAAATACGATAATACTATACTTTAGAGGGCTCCAAAGTTCAGCTTGCCCGGAGCACCAAGAACCCTGTGTGAGGCCCTGCCTATTTTGTGTTCATTCTTAACTTTTTTCTTTTCTTTTTTTTTTCTTGCAGGTATTAATGTTGATGAATTTCTTACCATGTACAAACATTTGTTTGAATTCTGTAAGAAGGTTGTGTTGAGACATGAATCTTTAAAGACAGAGGCAGTCGACACAAAAGACGATTCTTTTCTCACATTCCCCAGCAGTGGTAGCGGTGGTGGTGGTGGCAGACTCCCTTCTCTGAACATGAGCCCAAGCAAAAGTCTATTAAACAACCATATATCGACCAGTTTTAATAAGGTAAGCACAAAAATACAACAACAAATGAAAGATTATTCTGAAAAGAATTAGATCTAAAAGAAAAGTGTGTATTTGTGCAATTGGTTCTTCATTTCTTTTAATGAAACTATACTGTGTGTTGCGATAATAAAGTACTGTATATACTAGTGTAATGTGGGATCAAATATAAAGTCTGGATCACAAAATTGATTCCAGTCAAAAGTGCAAATTTTAAGATTATATCGTAATCAAGATTTAATTTAATTAATAAGTTTTCCAAATTTTGTGATACTATTTCTTCACAATATTCTTTTATGTAGTTAAAGGGGTCTGAATTCTACATTTCATCCTTGTTTTGATTAAATTAAATTTCCATTACTGTGTGATCCGAAAATTTACGCTTTTGACTTGAATCAATTTTGATGTCCGGATTCTATATTTGATCCGTAATGTGTGACCTTTTGTGAATACCTATAATTAAAGGGTTGAACATTACAGAAGGTATACGTTTGAATCAGTAAAATATTGGGGCTTAGGTTAGGCCTGCAGATTCTGGTCGTGTTGGAACCCCTAATTATAGTCTAAAAAAATCGCATATTACACAATTATATGAGTGGCCATGCATAACTGCCCAATGAACCATTTTTTTTAAAGTTGATATTTTCATTATTTTTAGCGCTAGAAGCATGTTTTTTTTTTTTTTGTTTTAAAAAATTATTTTGAAACTTTAACACTATGCAAAAAAACCCCCAAAACTGAGCATTGTAGCTCTAAAAATAACGAATATATCAACTTTTTAAAAATGGTTCGTTGGGCACTTATGCATGGCCACTCATATACGGTAGTCAAAAATAACTAAATACGTGGATTAATGAATGAATAACTCTATTCTATAGCAACTAAGATTTTAAATTCAGGGGAAATAACTCTAGATATTTTTTATGGATTAATTCCCCTTGTTCCTATTCTCTCTTTGTTTTATTAAGAATTTTTCCACGTTAAGTTTAATTTTTTTGAAGCAATTTTTTCTTTTCTCCTTGGAAAACTTGGGCACCATCTAAGTCAATGATTCTGAATTGGGCAATTTGGAATTTGGGTGTGAAGAGTGAAAAGCGTTCCGTGGCTCAAAATAAAGTTGTGTTAAGGCATAACTGATTAATTCCTAATTATAAAATACTAGATTCCATGGTGATGCTTAACTCATTAACTGTATGAGGTATAATAAAAAAATAAAAATTTTAGTAAGTGCCTTATCCCTTTCCTCCCTGAAAATGCCTGCAGTCGGGATAAAAAAAATCTCCCTGACAACGACTAGACGCGTGGTGAAAAAAATGCTCTAGCTCCCTGATCTCGACTGGAGTTGGGCTATGTAGCGTTTTTTAAAATGGCTCTGATTAGTCATATTAGTGGTTTCTAGGGGATCCCTTAGAATATCAACCAATCAAAATGAAGCTTACAAATCCATATGGGGACACCTTTAACCTAGTTCTATCTTCTTTTTCTATTAATGATAAACGAAAACGACGGAAATTTCAAATCTCTATCGCTACACGTGGTATTCTAAAATGGATTCTAGTGACTTCAGTGATTTTGAATTTGAGGGATTTTCACATGAAACTCTACAAACTGCTCAAAGAAATATTTTACAACAGGATTCTATCAACATCTCTCATGTTCATTCATATATCAGTATTATTTTCAAATTTTTCTACAAAGTATTTGTTTGTTTACAGATATTTACCTGGGTTTTGGTTAATTTTTGAATTTAACATTATCTTATTACACCTTTTCAACATCAAACTTGTTTTATTATAGTAAGGGGGGAGGACATTAAATTTTTTGACCTGTTGAGGTGGGGCTTGGAGCAGAAATGGTTAAAACTCACTGATCTAAGTCCTTACAGCAAAGATTGATGGAAATTTATTTATATTAACTCTTAAATTCATGAACCGCTTGAAACCACTGGAATTCTTCAATGAATAGAATTTAAAAAAAATGGAACTCATTTATGAATTGAATTAAAGAAAAATTAAAAAGAATTTACCAAAAACTGCAAGGGAGGTAAGTTTAATCAGAAGTTACTCCCCTTGATTTAAGAGTAAATGATAATGGTTTATTATTTCTTCATAATCTACTGGGGTATTCTGCTTTGTCATGTTTTGTTTAAATTTCAAGTGCTTAAATTTTTCCTTTCCTTTTTGCAGCCCGAGGGCAATGGAGTTTTGAAAATGGACCAAATGTCTTGGAATTCTGACTGGAATGGCAGTAAGCAAGCGGAATCTCCGAAACCAAAGAATCTAAGCCAACATTCCTCTCCTCCTCGGAGCAATTTGCTACCCACAGCTCACGAGGAAGATCCTTTCTTTGATGATCCATTCTTACCTGCATCGTCTACTGGACTGAAGACTTTTGGGCGGTGAGTGGCTTTCTTGTGGTAGCTACAGTTAGCTAACCCCTGAGGCTGATGTGTTTGTCCCCCCCGTGTCGTTCAGTCATAGATGCTCAGTTACTTACATGCATGAGGTGCAAAGGTTTTTCTGGATGTAGATTTTTTATTCGCCTTTTCTGAATTTATCAAGAGCTTTAAGTTCTTTTAAGAGGAGAAAAAAAAGGGTTGTTACAGAATGCTTGATTACTGTATTTGATGGTATATAAGACCCCCCCC
>VCCN01007091.1:37693-49658 GCA_006491835.1 Architeuthis dux | reverse complement strand
GCTCAGTTTCCAGCTAATGCTGCCTGTTTGGAGTACCTATTATTACATTTTACTATTTCAATTACATATCTTATTAATGGTTTCATAATAAAGAAAAATATCAAATACCAGACAAACAAGACTATGAGGGAATATATGTTATTGCACTTTGTGCAACATAATCAGTATTATTTTTTATATTATGTGATATTGTCTTTCATTTATAAATATGCTGTATCTTATTTTTGAGCAATAATACTGCAGGGGCATAGCACTGGGGATGAAGAGCTTTACAAATAGTAGTTTGCCTACTTTGTCTAACAGCTTGGGAACTAAATGGGTTTTTTTTTTGGGGGGGGGGGGGTAAAGAGGCGAAGCCCCACCCACCTCTCCAGTATGCTGTGTAATATGTGAAAATTCATATTTTTTAAAATACCAATGCTTTAAGTCAGCCATTTTGAAATCCAAAATAGCCACCCTTAAAGTTCATAGAAAAACTGGCAAGCTAGAAATGTGATGGCGCCATTTAATGTGTCTCATAAAAATTTGATTCAACACGGAATGATTCATAAATATAATTTCATACACTCTGCAAAAAAAAAAAAAAAAAAAAAAAAAAAAAAAAAAAAAACATTCATATTTATACAGGTTTTTAAAGAACAATTACTGTAAATACTAAGATCAAATCTATTAAACAATATTGTCACAAGAGAAATACTTACCTTCAAAGCAACAATAAATTTGCTACGTTTCTCACGAGCCAAGTAAACATTGCCAAATTTGCCTTTACCAAGAGGTTTCCCGATATCAAAATCATTTAGAGACCATTTAATCCTGGAAAAAATAAAATAAATAAAATTCCAGAACACTGCAGAATACCAATCCAGTCAACATTTTAGACTACTTTGACCAGATATAAATCTGGTAGGCTAAAAAGTTTCTGCTTTTGTCATTAGGATTATTTAGTTTTATCTTCCTGTCGTATATTGTAACAGCTATCATTATCATGCATTTTTTTTGTCAAAATTGGTGTATCTCTGACTAACACTAGAGATGGAAGATAAGAAGCAACATACGCCGAAAAAAATATCCGAATCCTGTGTGGCTACTTACTACCTAATTGAAAAAAAAAAAAAAAAAAAAAAAAAAAAAAAAAAAAAAGGGGACATAATGAAAAGTGAATACTTTACAATGTGGAACGCAAGAGAAATGAACCACTTTTGTAACTGAAGTACTAGTCTTTATCTAAAGGAGTCTTCCACCACAAGCTCTCTCCAGAGAACCAAGTAATTTGAACAAGTACTTCTCCCAACTAGAAAGCATTCACAGAGTGCATACCTCTGCCAATGCCATGGGGGAGTAATTGTACATGGATCCACCCAAAATATCACTTCTTCCATAGCCCATCCTTTAGTAATGATTATATCCATGCATTGTATCTCAATAAAAGGCAAATTCATCAGATTATGGTGTACCAGAAACTTAAACAAAGCCTCTTGACCAGCAGCCATCAACCCGAACAAATGTCTTTGTTTCTCTCTTATACAGCTAAATACAGTAAAAAAAAAAACCAAACGCGTTTTAACCAACACAGCTAAACACTAACAAAAGCAAATCAGAAAATCAATATCACGTGACAGGTATGTAAAAATACTCAAATATATCCATCTAGAGAGATGCAGAATTGCAGCCTGGCCCCAAAAATGCTAATTTTGACAGGCTTTACAAAGTAAGGCATATGATTAGCATATCACATCACAATCATTTTGTGAAGAATATGATCCTCCTAAAAATATTAGTATTGAAGTTCAGTTGGTTTTCCTCCAGTATATGCCACTAAAGCTTGTTAAACGTGGGGTAAAAGTCTGGATGGCAGCTGGATCTCACACTGGATACATTCACTCATTTGATGTGTACACTGGCAAAAATACTGAACTTGAGGTGTGTGGCGCTGGACTTGACTTGGACATGACAAAATGAACGCAGACACATTTATGATGACAATTATTTTTTTAGTGTCGATTTAGCTCAATAAGAAACACTGTTGTGGGACAATTCGTCCAAATCATAATAACTATCCATTAGCTAACACCCCTAGAAACTAAAGAAAAGGGAGACAAAACTCAAACTGGGGAACTTTGTTGCCACTGCCTGGCAGGACAGTAAACTGGTGCATGTGATTAATCATTCATTAATTATGAAATCACACTTTCATTTTGGATACACATTTGCAGATCTGAAGTGGATATATAAAAGTACTAAACTGTCATAAGACTAGCGCCTGCTGACGTCACGCCCTGCTGCCTCTGCTATAAATAGAGCAACACTTTTGCTCATTGCCTCATTTTTGTCCTTAAATGCTGAAGCCAGTTTTCTCTCTACATGTCTGCCTTTCTCACCTCAAGCGAAAGGCTCACTTCTAAACCTGAATCCCCTGTTCAAATAATATTGCCGCGATCAACCATATTTTAACTAAGCATTTTCAGTACAGCTTCATCACTAAAGTAACTCCCTTTGACAAAAAGTTAATCTCTGCTACTAAAACAATTTTCTAAAATGCATACCTAGTTCCTTTTCAGACAAACCTATGATCTTTTGTCTTATTTTTTCCTCATTAAACAAATCTTTCATTTGTATATCTACAAATGTATACCTTTATTCAACACAGCTATACAAGGTGTGAGAACTTTGATGCGCCAAGGTAAAACCAGGAACTGTCTCAAATGTGGGAGAAATCATGCCTTTCGTAGTGAAGCTTGCCCTGCATTAGGTTCAACCTGTAATACAGTTTGTCTATCGACAAAACTCAAGTGGAAGCCGATGTCAAAGTAACGAAACCGAGACCACACAGAGTCATGGTCACAAACAAGACATATATACAAAAGTCTGTCTTGTAATTTTTGTGAGAGAAAACAGCCTGTACACAGCATTGGCGTGTACAACAGTCAATAAATGGAAGAGCCATTTGAAAACTTAACTTTTAGTAGCATCCAAGTATCCTCCGTGTCCCAACAAAGGATGAAGCCTTTGCACTTGTAAACATCAATCAGACCAGGTATCCACAACCTTCGACTCAAGGTAGACACCAGAGCGCACGGAAACACTGCCAGTGACTACATCCGGATGTTTCCAGAGAAAATGTATGCCGAAGGATTTCCATTCAGGAAAGTTCAGTCAAGTGGAACAAGACTGACGCCATACAATGGAATGCCAATCAAGTGCTACAGCAGTATAGATATTCCATGCAGGTACAGCAACTCCAGTTAGCACAACAGTACATTCTACATTGTGGATATACAGGACCAGCAGTCTTAGGGTTACCATCATCAGAACAACTGAAATCAGTAACCCTGCACTGTACTATAAAACAACAGAACATACAATATACCAAAACAAAGACAATTCAACAAAGTGGCTGACCATGTCAGACTCTTTCCAGACTGTTTCGACAAGACTGGCTCCATGCCAGGAAGTGTGAAACTTTCTATAAATGAGAAAGTGCAGTCAGACATACGTGCCTAGGAAACCCCCAATTGCATTGAGAGATGTAATAAAAAGAGACATCACTTTGAAGGTGCCAAAATATTCTCCAAGCTTGATGTCTAGGCTGGTTACTGGTCTATTCACTTAGACAAAAGACTCAGTTGCTAGCCACATTTCAATCACCATACGGCAGATACTGTTTCTAGAGACTACCATTTGGATTGAATGTATGTCAGGATATTTTTCAACTGAACATGGGTCAAATCCTGGAACAAGTCAATGGTGCAGTAGGAATAGCTGATGATCTTGCGGTCTATGCCAAATCTGAAGAGCACGACAAGTCTTGCACAAACTCACAAGTAGCTACCGAAAACTGTCTTGTCTTAAACTCAGCGAAATGCAACATAAAATCTGAAAGCATTTCCTTCTTTGGTATGATTATATGGTGCAAATGGCGTCAGTCCAGACCCAGAGAAGATCAACGACCTGACAGACATGCCATAGAGAACTACAGGAATTTGTAGGTCTTCTTACGTACTTGTCGCCATTCATTCCAAACCTGGCTGACAAGAACTACTAAAGAAACAACTTTTCTGTGGGAAGAACACCACAATCGATGCTACGAGAATCTCAAAACAGATTAGCCAGCACTCAACCCTTGCATACTTTGACACAATCGAGATGCCAACCCTGCAAGGACTTGGTGCTGCACTGACAGACCAATTAAACAATCGGTATGTCAGTGGAGCACCAAGTACTCATCGAAATCTTTATCAGATACAGAAAAACATTATGCTTGCATAGAGAGGGAACTCCTAGCAATTGTGTTTGGGGTTCAAAGATTCCAGATACCTATGGCCACCAATTCAGGGTACTCACCAATCACAAACCACTGACCAGAGCACCACCAAAACTACAACACATAGAATATAGACCTGGAAAAGAGATGACACCACCAGATTCACTAAGTCGTTTATCCAGTACCAGGAACAACACAATTGACTTAGATGTTAGAGTTGATCTGGTTAAATACAGCAGTGACCGTTGGAAAGATCCTGTTCTCAACCAGTTACATGAAGCCATAGTAATTGGATGGCCAGATTCAGTCAAGGAACTACCACATCAAATACGCTACTACTGGCCTTACAGAAACGAACGACAGTATCATATTGAAAGAATTTTGATTCCAGTCACAACAAAAGGTTATATTGGACCAGCTCCACTACAGCCATCAAGACATCTTCGGGCTAGATCAGCAGTATATTGGAACGATATCAACAGACATCAAGAACATTATCAAAAGATGTTCTGTATGTCAGGAAAATCTTCCTGCACAGCTAAAAGCAACAATGCAACCACACAAGATCCATAGAGTGTGGGAAATTGTTGGTACAGATCTTTTCCATTTTGGTGACCATGAATATCTAATAATTGCTGATGTTACAGCAAAATAGTATTCCCAGTGACAGCATATAGAGAATTTGCTCGACAGTGGCAGTTCGACCCTGTAACATCATCTCCACATCTTGTGGAGAGAGAGCCAAACTGTCAAGACAGATGCTGATCTTGCAATGCTATGTCTGCGAGCAACACCCATCAACCAAAGGTTACCAATCCCAGATGAATTGCTCAAAAATCACATTATGAGATCTAACCACATTGCGAAGATACCAACTCCTCGGTTCTCCACCCTGATCATGTTCATGAAAAGTTAAAATACTGTCAAGAACAGCAGAAAATATATCATGACAAAACAGCACATAATCTGGTCCCAGGACAACCAGTGAGAAAAATGGACACAAGCAACCAGCTACTGTACTGATAAAATGTGCAGAACCAAGCCATTAAGATAACGAACAAGTGATTAGTTTGTAACAATTCAGTTTCATTAATTATTATTTAACTTTATTACACATTCACAAACATTAAAATGTTTGTAATAAATTACTCTTTCATTTATAAAATGTTTCACAGCAAAATAACTTTTTCTACAGATCACGCATGTGTGAAGTAGTTCTATTGATATTGCTGCATCCCCCTTACCAATGAAAAGTTACATATGAAATTTCTGAAACAATTTAAATGAATGTTCTTGAATAATGATTAGATACAATATCTAAAGTTGAAACTAACGAGATGAATAACTCATTTGTTATTGTTAGTCAGGAGATTAAGACAATCTCCTGACTGGCTGGCCATAGAAACTGAACTAAGGGTGTTAAAAATAAAAATTCCATAGGATTATATTCAGTTGACCAAAGAATATAAGAGTATCAATAAATTAAAGCATTATAACCCTTGAAATCTTACCAGGTGACACCTTTTCTAGAAACAAATCAACTCAGCAAATTTCAGCTTGATTGAAACAAAAGGTTCAGAAGTTATGACACATTAAAATCTGCTTAAATTTGGAGCCCACTTCTAATATCTTTTTTCTGAAAGAATTATAGGCTGATAACATTTTTCAAAATCTACATAGAAAGTTGACCCCGTGAACAAAATTTCTGCTCAGTAGAAGTTCCTGTTATGGAAAGGTGGTTAGTTGAAAATTGAAAGAATAATTTAGCCACCATCACACTGTACTTTGTCTGCTAATTTGAGTGAGTAAACTATGAGTATATGTGTTCAAATTTTTAGGATTGAAATATAGTTCAGCAAATTTTGAACCAATTTTTCAATCGGATACGTTACTTTATGCTTTTCAAGAGCATGTAAAACTGTTTTAACTGCTGTTTTGAGCAACAGAAAAATATTTAATGCTTTTAAACCGTTTCAATCTTTTACACAAGCAAATGCATCAATCCAGTTGAATTTTTATTTTAACACCCTTAGTTCAGTTTCCACGGCTGGCCAAACATTTAGCAACTCCCCTTAAAAAGAGCATTCCCCCACAACTAAATTACATAGAATATAGCTAAAATGAAGCCAGAAATGGCTTAATTAGGTAAAAAACTAGGGGGGGGGTACAAAATTTCAGCTAGATATCTTTTTAAATAGCATAGTTATGAAGTGCCAAATGATGCTTGCGGCATGTAAATTTAAGCAAATTTTAATTTGTCATAACTTCTGAACCAGTAAGCTGATATTTTCAGGGTCTAGAAAAGGTATCACCTACTGAAATTTCATCAAAATCCAAGATGGTGCCCATGAGACCATTAGGTGATTTGATATGAAATTCCAGATATGCCATCAACAGCTCTCGTAAATCAATACAAGGAGCTTTTTGAAAATTGGTTGACAAACAAAAAAGTTATGGCAAAAAGAGTACAGCAATTTTGGTCAGCTTCGATTACTAAGACAAATAGCAAAAAATTCTTGGGAAAAGGGAAGCATAAATTTTGCAAGAATGGACAAAAATTATGGTTATTCGGACAATCTTTAATAAAAATTGACGAAACCTCCCATGTTTATGTAATCTTTTACAAGGAATTCAAAAATCTGATTGCAAGAGGCGTACATTACATAATTAGCAATCATATTTGCATAAATTACAGCTGTAAATGTAAAGATTTGTGACATGTACGGGTTAGAACTGAAATCATTCATTTTCAGTCAAATCAATGTTTTGTTTGTCTCAGTTCATATTTCATGCATTAAATTAGCATAAATTATGAAATATTTGGTTTTATATGAATACAAGGCCAAATATTGAACCAGGCATAACTTTTGTTCAACAGATTTTAAAAATTCAAAAACATTGTTTTGGAATGTGTCCTGTTAACCCCAGTAATGACACAGATAGGAAGGAAAAAAAAAAATGAAAGTACAGCAACCATATTGAGATGCCCAGACAAGACAAAGTTACATGATCAAAACCATATTTCACTTGAATCAATATAGATTGTAGACATCCTTAAACTGGTTGTACCCTCACTTATCCATGACCACCGACATGAGGTGACAGACAAGCTTAGCCAGGATAAATTTCTTCTCTATATCTTGAATGTCTTGGCCGAAGGGGCTCTTGAAGACGCCAAGTGACTTTCCCAGAGTGGCAAAGCTGATCATGCATGTCTTGGCCAGGTGCACAGGCCTCTGTTTGTCCTGGGTACTGCCACCCAATAAGCCTTCATTATATGCAGCAACCCTCTTGTGCTTTGTCTGGATGTTTTGACACCTTTGGCCATAGTGGGCAGCCTCGCATGACACCCAACAAAAAAAAAAATAAAAAATAAAATAAAATAAATATTAAAGAAGCCTGCAACAACCTTGTTGGCATTTATTTATATATGCCACAAAGTCCAGTTTAAGAGATTTATTGAAAATCTTGTGTATCACCCACACAAAAATGTATGCCAAAAGTTTGGGTCCAGTTTAGGAGATATTTGTATTGAAAATTGAACATCAAATGTTTTGAGCTTCTAAATCTACTATAGACGGTTATACTTTTTATACCCTTCCGCACTTTTAACCAGGCCAAGTAAAAGTTACGATAAAAAAAATTCCCTTTTCACAGATTAAAGATATTTTTCATTTATTTTAATATTATAAATCGTTACCATTTTTATGATTACTTAATGTTGCTTTTTTTTAATACTTTTTAAAAGAAACAAAAAAAAATTCCCTTTTCGAGCTCAAACAACTACTTGTGTTTATTGTCGATAATTTTACACCAGTTTTCTTTACTTGACTGTTCGTTTTAAAAACGAACAAAGCCATGAAAAGAATTTTTTTTTATCATAACTTTTCAGACCAGTTAAAAAGAATTTTAAAAAGCAACTAAAACTAGGAGCTGTAGTAAAAAAGTAAGTACTCATAAAAATTAATGATTTATTACTCAATCGAATAAAAATAAATGAAAAATATCTTTAATTTTTTTAAAATTTGATTGTAACTTTTACTGATGCCGGTTAAAAGTGTGGGGAGGGTAGAAGTTTGACTAAGATCACTCAGTGATCGGGACACTGGATCAAAACTCATTGTGCTAAAACACAAAAGGTGTAGAAACATGGTTGTAACATAATCAAAGATTAAAAACGTATCTACTTTCCAGTGTTTGAACGAAATCGACCCAGTGTCTGGTTGCTAAAAAGAAAACAAAGCTTTCGCGTCCTCCTCTGTGTTCGTTCAAATACAGTGAAGTGAAGACAACTCTTTTTTTCCAATTGAATGAAACATAAATACAAAGTCACGGTCCAGTTTAAGAGATATTTATAAATAAAAGTAAAAAAAATTTTTTAAAAAAACCTTACTTTGGCTTCTGTGCTCCAGTTGCATCCCCCTCCACACTGCTAGTCAGAGAGGTTGGGGGTTTGTTTTCAGTATCATTAACCGATTGTAGGACTGTAGCCTTCTTGGCATCCTGTTTTATTTCACGGACAGGCAAAATAGTGTTCTGCTTTAACACCCTCGACTCATCCATCATAGAAGTGGTTGGTTCTTCTAAAGTAGTAAGAGAAATATTTAATTAAGAAAATTTTCCCCACAATTCTATGGTAATAATTGGAGTCATTCCATGTCAAATCAACAAATTCTTAAGGCAAAAATGACGGATTTTGTTCAAATTCGGCACAATTATAGCTTTTTATGACACAAATTGAATGGCACCTGTAATGTTCTTGTGTTTATGTATCTTCGGTGTTCTATCTGTGGTAGCTGTATAAGATTAGAATGCGTTTTGATTCGTAATTGTGTTTAAGCGTGTGAAGAAAGGATAAACAAAAGAACACATGTTGATAAGAGCTATGCTTGAGCCTTCCCTGTTCCCTACTTCCGGTCCCGCTTTTTGGGACTGGAAATGGAATGGGTGCTGCTGGGCGATTGCTTAGGCATGTTTATTTATTTAATATAACATACATATGTATAAACATTATACCACTTACCTTTTTTTTGTAAATTTTAAATTACTTACTGTTCGTTTGCATGATTGTTTATGTTAAATTCTTTTTTTATGTGTGTGCGCTATCATTTTGCTTTGTATTTTTTTTTTTTTTTTTTTTTAAGAAATGGTTTGTTGCTCTTATGTTGAGTGCGTGTTGGAAACGATTGAAATTATGTGACATCACCTGGATTGAATTTTGACAACCACGTGTGCCGAAGTGAATTTGGGTCATCGATTCTTTCGCCATGTGGTGATATTTCGTTTATTTCTTTTCTCCTTTTTCTTTGTGTTAGCTGGTGGCGTGTTATGTTGATATTTGTGGCTGACTGAATCGTTTTGTGTGTGTGATGTGATATCTTTTTTCCTTTGTTAGCTGGCGTGCTCAGCTAGGTTTTGTTTAAGGGGAGCGATACTTTTTGTTTTGGGGTCTGCTTTCATGTCAGGTTGAAATCGCTTAAGGGGACTGATGATTTGTTTTTCTGTCAGCGGATCTGCTTCGAGTGTTGGCTGGATTAACCGTTTCGCTTTGTTTCGGCATTCCTTGGGAAAGTGTAATTTCTGTGGATCTGCTTTTGGTTTTGTGCTTCGGCTGGCTTGACTGTTTCGTTTCATTTTTGTATTCATCGGCAAAGTGTAATTTCTTTTCTACTTCATCTGTGTTTTGCATGAACATCCAGATAAGCGCCATTGCATGTATTTTGGGGCTGGTAGTGGGTTGGTATACAAATGGCTTTCCACCGCTTTCACGAGTGTCAAGATGTGTTTCATGTCCTCGTGGTATTAAGTCTGCTTGGTATATCTTCTACGACATCATTAAGATCGTCGCCAGCGAGTGTTAACACTGTTTTTTGTTGGATATCTTCACTGATCTTTTCCGTGACGAATAGCTGTTTTAGCTTGGTAAAACATGTCTTCCATCTGTTGATTTTGCCTTCCGTTTTGCAATCGAAAATAGTGGGAGATACATATTTTTGCACACAGGTCGGCTGATTTCTCCACACCCCCCCCATGTGGCTAGAGTTATGGCGCGTTGTTTTTTTTTTAATGATCTTTTACCTCGTTGCCAAATGTAATGTTCTTGTGTTTATGTATCTTCGGTGTTCTGTAGTAGCTGTATAAGATTAGAATGAGTTTTGATTTGTAATCGTGTTTAAGCGTGTTAAGAAAGGATAAACAAAAGAACACATGTTGATAAGAGCTATGCTTGAGCCTTCCCTGTTCCTACTTCCGGTCCCTTCTGGGGGCTGCTGGGTGCTTGCTTAGGCATGTTTATTTAACATAACATATGTATGTATAAACATTATAGCACCTATCTCACGTTTTTAGCTCAAAGGGTTCCGGAGATATTGACCTCTGCTAAAAATGTGAATTTTTGAAGGTAATGACAGACTTTGAAAATCAATCTCGGTTGTTTTTACACCTAGAAAGCTCATATTTAAGTACTCAAGTAGATCTAAAACCTTTATTTTACCTCAGAGGTCAAATAAAAATTAAAAAGTTGACCTTTCACAGGTCATTAAACATGTTGACCAATCAGGCTTCAAACAAGTGACAAATCAATATAAATGTAATGTCATATAGGTTGTTTTATGACATTACAGTACAAGATAGATAATACTAATGGAATCAATAATTATCAGATCGGCCTAAACCGGGGAAAACGACATTCCAGAAAGAAAAATAGTGCAAACAAACTAAAGTGGGTGACTGATTTACAATGAACGTATAATGTTAATCATGACGTTTAACATAATGTTCATTGTAAATCAGTCACCCACTTTAGTTTATTTCCCTATAAAAGTTTCAGGGAAAAAAAAAAAAAAGTCAATGTTAGCCAAAGCAAATCAAACTAAAGGAAAAATAAATAAAAACTATGAAGAATAAGATGGAAGACATTTTTTATCAGATGAAAGGGAAAATAGATTTTTGTTGGTCAATTTACTTGGGCGTTTTATTTATAAAATGTTTTTCTATAGACTGAAAAAAAAAAAAAAAAGAGTTTATTTACTTTTGAGTACTGGGGGAGAATATTCTTTTTTAAATAAGCACTGAAATGTCATTAAAATCCAATAATTATCTGATTTGTAGTAATTTTTTCAAATATCGTCTTAATGCAACTTATTTTCGGACAAAAATTGACTTCAAAACAGAAAAATGTTATGCTTTCGCTCTTGTTTTTTTCTGTTCTCAGTTTGTGCAGCATTCTGATCTAGAAGCATTACCTATAGTTTTTCATTTAATTTAAAAGTATTCGCCAGAATTTGCTTCAAAGTCACATTGTGGAAAAGCGGGGGGTATGAAAGTTGGGCGAGGGTATGTCAATGATATAAAAAGAATTAAATATAGATATATTAGTTGAATTTAAATATAGGCTTGAATGAAAATTTATATTTAAAATCGTGATATTTAAGATTGATCTGCTTAACCCATTTTGTAAAATTCCAATCAGAAATGCATTTTTTGGTGATAGAATTTAATACATATTTAGAGGAAACAGAGGCATCACAATTTGAAGGTACAAAAACCTTAATGAATGAACTTTCGTTAAAGATACTATTGAAGACAATTTAACGAGTTATAATTTTGCAATACAATGAGTATCAAATGCTATGTTAAAAGAGAGAGAGAGAGAGAGAGAGAGAAAAAACACGAGAGAGAAAAAAAAAACACGAGAGAGAGAGA
>VCCN01007091.1:4913-29023 GCA_006491835.1 Architeuthis dux | reverse complement strand
CCAGTAAAGGCTAATAATAATTATTATTTTTATGTCAAATCATCTATGGCTAAAAATAAAAACATCTAAACCTAAATATATACATATACATTTTCTCAATGTTTTTAACTATGAAATGACCCACAATTCTCTTACAATGTTATTGTATATCTATATATATATATATTTCTATTTCAGTATGATGGATTGACATTTAGCCCAAGATCTAACTTGACTAGTAACCCTTATGTGTCTACCCCAGAACCACTTGGTAAGTGAGCTTTCATTATTTTTATGTAATGAGTAAAGCAACTAGTTTTTGTACTTTAAGCATTTGATTTTGAAATGGTTATTATATGTATATATAATGAAATGGTTATTGTATGACAATGCTTTTAAATTATAAGACAATGCACACATGATTAATGTAAACTAAACTATTTGTTGCTGATCATTTTATACATGCTCAAGTTTATTATTAGTAGTGGTTGTGTAGAGATTAAATGTATCACAAGGTTGTTGTTGTTTGATATGGTTTTATTCACAATGTATAAAGGTATGAAACAGGTCTGTTGTTTACTCGAAGCCTAAGTGATTAGGCATATTCATGCGCTGCGTATCACGCATGCGTCCATGTGTACAAGAAGTAGTTCTGTTGATATTGCTACCAATTACCAATGAAAAGATCATAGCTACATATGGAATTTTGAAACTAAATTTTGAGTAATATGATTAGGTACAATATCTTGAAGTTGAAACTAACTATGATGAGATGAATAACTGTCATTTTTATTGTTCATCAGGGGATGTAGGGAAAGTTATTTTGCTGTGAAACAGTTTGTAAATGAAAGAGTTGTTTGTTAATCACATTTTAATGTTAGTGTGTATATGTAATAAAGTTAAACTTATAAATAATGATAATGAAACTATAAAGTCCTGGTCTGGGACCGTTCGTGCTGGTGAATATGGGATATGTGTATACATGCTATGACTGTCGGTTTCATCAATAACTCCTTCCTCATATGATGGTAGTTGGTCCGTTGAGTTAATGGGATCCTTGAAATGAACATGTTTAGGTGTGACTGTTCCACTATCCCGTATCTGAACTCTGTTGCGTCTTTAGCATGAGCCATCTGGGGACTCTATGATATAGGATCTTGGTTCTGCACATTTTCTTATTACAGTAGCTGGTTGCCAGTGTCCATTTTGGTCTAGTATCCTCACTGGTTGTCCTGGTATGCGATTAATGAGCAACTCCGCTTGATTGATGGGTGTGGCTCACAGACATCATTGCAAGATGAGGAGCTGTTCCCACTTGTTTTGCCGTATGTAATAATTTCTTGACATTTGATTGTGGAAACCTTGGAGATGATGTTACGTGCTGCCACTGTCGAGTAAATTCTCTGTATGCTTCACTTGAATACTGTGGCCCGTTGTCACTTATTACCCTTGTGGAATACCATATTCTGAGAATATTTGTTTTGTTGCTGATATAACCATGTTGCTTGTACACTGTCCTGCCATCTTGCATATGATAGGAAATTTTCTGTAATAATCAGCAATTATTAGATACTCATGGTCACCAAAATGGAAAATATCGGTACCAACAACTTCCCATGCTCGACTAGGGATCTCATGTGGTTGCAAGGTTTCTTTTGGTTGTGCAGGAAGATTTTCCTGACATATGGAACATTTCTTGATCATGTTCTCAATGTCACTGTTGATACCGTTCCAATATACTGCTTCTCTAGCCCGAAGACATGTCTTCTTGATGGCTGTAGTGGAGCTGGTCTAATATAATCTTTTGTTGTGTGACTGGAATCTTGATTCAATATGATACCATTGTTAACTGAGAGTTCATCTCTGTAAGGCCAGTAGGAGCGTATTTGATGTAGTAGTTCCTTGACTGAATCTGGCCATCCAATTAGTATGGCTTCATGTAACTGGTTGAGAACAGGATCTTTTCTGGTTTCCTCCTGTAAGTCTTTCCAATGGTCTAAGTCAATTGTGTCATTGTTCCTGGTACTGGGTAGACGGCACAATTGCCAGGAGTTCCTTTTCTATGTAAATATAACATTTCTCTGTATCTGATAGAGATTTCGATGCATAAGCAATCGGTTTGTCATTCTGCATCAGTGCAGTGTCAAGTCATTTCAGGCTTGCATCAGTTTGCAGGGTTGGCATCTCGGTTGTGTCGAAGTATGCAAGGGTTGAATGCTGGCTAATCTCTGTTTTGAGATTCTCAAAGTATCGATTGGGGTGTTCTTCCCACAGAAAAGTTGCTTCTTTTTTTAGTAGGTTTCGCAGCATGGATCCTTGTCAGCCAGGTTCGTAATAAATGGCGACAAGTAGGTAAGAAGACCTAAAGATTCCTGTAGTTCTCTCTGGCATGTTGGAGATGGCATGTCTCTCAGGTTGTTGATCTTCTCTGGGTCTGGACTGACACCATTTGCACCATATATCATGCCAAAGAAGGAAATGCTTTCAGATTTTATGTTACATTTCGCTGAGTTGAAGACAAGACCATTTTCAGTAGCTACTTGTGCTCTTCTTCAGATTTGGCATAGACCGCAACATCAGCTATTCCTACTGCACCATCAACTTGTTCCAGGATCTGATCCATCTTCAACTGAAAAATGTTCTGAGATACATTCAATCCAAATGGTAGTCTCTGGAAACAGTATCTGCCATATGGTGATTGAAATGTGGTTAGCAACTGAGAGTCTTTGTCTAAGTGAATAGACCAGTAACCATCCTTGGCATTAAGCTTGGAGAATATCTTGGTACCTGCAAAATGATGTGTTAGTTCTTCAATCGTTGGGATTTTGTGGTGCAGCCTTTTGAGTGCTGTGTTCAGATGTCTTGGATCGAGGCAGACACATGGACTTCCATCTTTTTTGTGTGAGTAGGCTAGACTTGAGACCCAGTCTGTTGGTTCTGTCACCTTTCTGATAACACCAATTGTTTCCATGTTTTTGAGCACCCTTTTTATTGCATCTCTCAATGCAATTGTGGTTTTCCTAGGCGGGTCGATGTGTGGCTACACATTCTCATTTATAGAAAGTTTCATACTTCCTGGCATGGAGCCAATCTTGTCAAAACAGTCAACAACAACGACAAGATCATACACTTTGTTGACTGGTGTCTTTGTTTTGTTGTATTGTATGTTCTGTTGATTTATAGTACAGTGCAAGGTTACCAATTTCAGTTGTTCTGATGATGGTAATCCTAGGACTGCTGGTCCCTGTACATCCACAATGTAGATGTGCCAGCTGGAGTTACTGTACCTGCATATAGAATGTCGATACTGTCGTAGCACTTGATTGCGTTCCATTGTATGTTGTCAGTCTTGTTCTACTTGACTTAACTTTCCTGTCTGGAAATCCTTCGGCGGAATGTAGTCACTGGCAGTGTGTTTCCTTGCACTCCAGTATCTACCTTGAGCCAAAGGTTGTGGCTACCTGGTCTGTTTGGTATTTTACGAGTGCAAAGGCTTCATCCATTTGTTGGGACAGGGAGGATACTTGTATGTTACTAAAGGTTAGGTTTTCGAATTTCCTCTCACGTTATGATCTTGTCTAACGAATCTACTTACTACGTTTGAAGAGTGGACTAAATTGTATGATATGGGTGTTTTCAAGAAAGCCTTCGATTCAGTTCCTCATTGTAGACTGATCTACAAACTGCAAAGATGTGGCATAGCTAACTTGTTGGCTGGAAGACTTCCTGCGGGGTAGGAAACAGTCTGTGTGAATGGTTCTAAATCTGAGTGGAGATGTGTAAAGTAGTGTGCAACAGGGGTCAGTACTTGTACCAGTACTATTTTTAAGTGATACAATATCTATAAAATGTAAAATCTTTGCAGATGATACCAAATTGTACCACCCAGTCTTGTCGCCGGTTGACCAAGTAAGTGTACAGGAGGACCTAGATAAATTAATGGTCAAGAGAATGGTTATTAGCTTTTAATGAAGATAATTGTAAGGTGTTACATGATGAAAAGGATCTTGGTATCATAGTAACTGATAAACTATCATTCTCCAGGTATATTGCCAGGTATGCTTAATCAGTCCTAGTATCCTGTTTGCCTTAGCCGCAGCTAAGGCAAACAGGATACTAGGACTGATTAAGCATACCTTTTCAAATATAGACAAGGACTGGTTCCTTACACTATATAAGACTCATGTCCGTCCTCACACCTCCACACTACACCTACTGTGAACAGGCCTGGTCACTGTACTTGGAGAGAGATAAAAAAATCTTTTAGAAAAAGTCCAGAGACGTGCAACTAAGTTAGTACCAGAATTAAAAAGTATGAGTTATGAGGATAGGCTAAAAGTGTTAGGATTAACATTGTTAGAAAATAGGAGAGATCGGGGAAACTTAATAGAAAAGTTCAAGACTATGCATGGTTTAAGTAGTAAACGCTGATGTATTTTTTACTAGAAACAAAAAATTATTTTTTAGCAATAGAGTAGTAGGACTTTGGATTACCAGAATAAGTAGTGCAAATGATTTTAAGAAGAATTATGATGTTTATTACACCACCACAATGGTTTAAGGCCTAGATAAATATGATTGTTATGATGTGTGCTTATTGTATGATTGTATACTTTTTTTCACAGTAAAATAAAATGTTCTAATGGTCTATGAAACAAACACCCTGTCATCAATTTTGTCTTCAACTCTTCAACTGAAAACCACGGTTTTCAGTTGAAGATCAAAAGACAAAATTGATGGTGAGCCACAGAATATGACAAAATGTTCTTGCATGAACCCAATTGAAAAATCACGTGTTCCATTCTAGACAACCCAGTGTTGCCAAATTAACCATTTTTCAGCTAGATCCAGCTGATTTTTTTTTGCCAATTATCTGATAAAAATCTACGATAGCCGAAAATCTGGCCAATTAGTAAAAATAATTAGTAAGTTTAATGTTTTATTCTCATTAATAATTTGTTCTATTTTATTTGATATGGACTTTAAATGAGTATATAAAACATTTTTAGCAATAAAGTTAGCTGGAAATGAAAACTTTGGCTGATTTTAGCTGACAGCCTCGCCCTCCCTCAGTGTTGCCAACTCAAAAAATATTTTTGCACTAGTTTGACTGCCAAAAGAGCGTTAATTTTTTTTAAATAGCCAAGAATGGCTAAAAAAAAACACCAAAAAGACGCTAAAAATGGTCGAAAATAGCCAGAAAATGGCCAAAATGTTTTAGGCGCAAACGCTTTCTGTACTGCCAAAACAAGAAACGTGCTGAATCGGCAACACAGCCCTCCCTCGATACCTCCTCACTCTGTATTGTACGATCGTCTCTCTGGACTACTACCCTACCTCCGACTCTGTCAACCCTTTGATCCCGCCACGCCAATGTACCTTGTCAAAACACTGCATTCATGAAAAATTACTTGCTTTTTTGCCCCACTCTCATTAATTTTAAACTAAAAGGTACTTTTTTCTATTAGAATAAAAATCAGAGCTCAATAATTTGATTAATCGGTCGACCTCTAATTATTAGGTTACCCAACACATTGTTAAAGTGTGTTGGTGAAGTCAGTGTGCATCTAAATTGCTGCATTCTTAATCACTTTCAGCCTATTCTGAACTGAGCAAATATACTGCTGAATCACTGTCTATAATCACATGATATTCTGCACAATGCCTTGATATATGACATTCTCCACAAGTCCAACATTTCTATATTTTTATTTACTGATTATTATTTTCTACTGATTCTCCAGTCTCCAGATGGAATACTTACTTCATCTAACGTGAGTGCAACTATCATGTTTGAGTCAATGGATCAGTTCTCCTTTGCTCATGGATGATGTCAGGATGTGCATCTTCTAAAAGCCACATTTTTTTCTTTTTGCTTTGGCTGCTTCATTGTACTTCTGCCTTTTGCCCAGTTTTCTTGTTTTTCCTCCTGGTTGGTTTCAAATCTTTCAATTCTTTTCCATGTTCACATTTCTTTCTTTTTAGCCACAACACTGTCTAGTCCATTTGATTTGTGCTTGCTTTTATTTTTAATTAAAAAGAATTACAAAAATTGAGGAAAAAGAACACCCAATTTATTTTAGTCTTTGAATCACAGCTTTATTACATTCCTCTGCATGTGCCAAATTAAAATTTAACTTGTATTGAACTTGTTGAAGCAACTTTCATTGTCTGTAGAAATTATGACTTCAAAGATTCCGTTATCCATTCCCAAATTAGCTACTATATTTTGATCTAGAGTAAATTCATATATGATTAAAATTCCTCTTTCTCTGGTAGCACCACTAACTATCCTTCTAGTATTTGAAATGACCCTAGCTTGTGATATTAGATAACCTGGCCTTTTTCGAAGGCAGATTGTACTTTCTTCACACACATCTGAAAAATAAACTGAAATGCCAAAAGATTAGAGACAGCTACCTAATAATGTGTAGTTCCTCAATTCGGCTGAATAATGGTGGCTACATGACATGGCATTGAGTCTACAAGGTGCTGGAGTTGTTGCATTGGTATATCTATCCAGGCATGTTCCAGGGCTGTCCATAACTGAATTGTGTTTGTTGGGTGTAGCTGCAGAGAATTCGGTGAGGTCTACAACATGACCGATACATGCTCAATGGGGTTTAAATCTAGCAAGCACAGGGGCCAATGGAGTACCTGGAAGTCAGCCGAGTGTTCCTGGAATTAGTTTTGCGTCACCCGCACACAATTGGGAGGGGAGGGGGGGGTGTTATGTTATCTTGCTCGAACAAACCATCACCAATGGAAAGAGCTGAAAATGTGACTCATCTGACCAGGCAACATGGCGATTGTTGGCAGGGTGAGGAGAGGTAACTGATGCTGTGGTGTCAATAATGATACCCTTGTTGGTCAACGAGTAGAAAACCACAGTGTGATGCTGTACAGTGTGTTGACTGATGGGCACCAGTGTTGGGATGTGATTTGATGCAATGTTCCCATTCGTTGGCTGGTTACCACCCATGACGATGGTCCCGTTCTTGCATGACCTTTAGGCATCTGCAGTTTTCACATGCCGCTGATGTCTGTCCAGAATTCACCTAGAAAATTCTGTCTGTGTCCCATGGCTGCCATATCTACTGTGCCACAGCAAAACTACCTCTTTACATTACATTACATCCATTTCTATGAAACCATTCAGTCTCTAATGCTGTCTCTTTTTTTGGCACTTCAATTTAATTTTTAATCTTTTTGCTTAAACAAGGTCATTATTTTAGCATTCCCTTTCCAATTAAACAAAACCTCAAATATACATTTACTTGTAAATAGTAATTAATTGACATGGTAATTTTCATGTAGCTTATTTTGTCAGTTTTTTGTATAAGAAATGATCAAATTATTGTAGATTTATTTCAGCGTGTTTCTCAAATAACAATCATGGCAAACTTTTACACACATTTACTTATTAAAATCATGTTAAGCAATTTTTATTTTATGCATACAATTTATACCTAGTTATTTTCCTTTTTTTTTATTTTTCTAAGAAAAATGATTCTATTCTGAAAGTTTTATCTGAAATAAAGGATTTTTTTTAAGGCATTGTCATTTTTTCCAATTCTGAGGAATCACCTAAATCAATATTGAATTTTGATAATTTCTATTCTTAGTGTATTACTATAATCTCTTTTTCAGAAGATATAATTGAAGCCTTTTATTCACCTTTGATATCAACAGGAACCTCTGATATATTCACTAGAAATGGCAGATCATTTTTAAAGTAAGTAACATTTGAGTTTAAAAATCTGCATTATTGAATTTATTAAAGAAATCATTAACACAGCCATAGGAACAAAGCTGTTTCTATTAAAGCCTCCATGTGAAGCTTGTTCCCAGTCTATCTAAATAGACAGATAATACTTAAGGTCCTTCCTTTTATTCTACCCATGACTCGTTAATCCAAGTTTGTAATATGTCAGGGAGTACTGAATCCTACAAAAGGGCATTTCCTTAGAAAACAAATCTAAACAAACCAAAATTGAATGGAATGTCCTTTGCATTGTTGTAATTTGATTGGTTAATCAGCATCAATCTGCATCTGTAAATGATCCCTATTTGAGTGAAAAAAGAAACAAGATATTTTTTTATCAAAGGAAACAAACCTGAATGTCTATTCCAGAATTTCATTTATTACCACACCTTCCAGCATGGCCAAGGTAAAACTGTTCTCTCCCCAAAATAAGAGAAGAATGGCCAGCTCGGTTGCTATCATTGTCTAGTCTTAAGACCATCTGGAGCACTGCAAGCTCCAAGAATGAAAACAACCAGCAACAAATTGCAAGAAATGGTGTCCCTAGTGCTGAGTGGGTCAGCGAGCTAGCAAAAAAAAAAAGAAGGAAATCTCCAGCTGTAGCAAAGGCCCCAAAAAGTGTCCAACATCCAGCTGCAAAATGGCCTGGAATAACTCTCCAAGGAGACAATGGAAGATGTGGCCATACTCTGACACACTACATGAGAGGTTCTGCAGCTGAGAGGAGTGGAGTCAGGATGTGAAAAGGGGCCTGAGGAACCATTGCCCTTCTTCCCACTCCCACATCTTAAAAACTGCAACTGCAGTGGCCAACTAAAGACTTTTTCTTGATTTCAAAGAATGCAAAAGACAGTCAGCCAGGAAAAAACTACCTTCCACTGCTAGCTGAACTACCTCTCTCTCCTCTAAAAAGCAAGAAAGATGAAAATAGTTCTCTGATAATGGGTTGATCACAGAAGAACCAAAAGAAAACAATTTCAAGATGCAGTGTTTCTCAACCTTTTCACCGACCCCTAGCTACAAAATATGAAAAGTACTCAACACTTCTTTTTAGAGACATGTGGTAGCTTGTCATTATAAAGAAAAATATCAACATTCAGTTCAAAGGTTTTATTATGGAAAATGTTATATTAAGTATATTTATGAATTTCTAATTAATTGTGGCAAGGTTTATTATTATTATTTTTAATAATTTTAAATTACTTCATAGTATATACAACATCATTATTTTACTACTAGTAAATCATCTAGCTCAAGGTTCACCCTTGAGCTAGATGATTTTTAACAAGTGTGGCAATATCTGGCTCAAGCTTTGATAGATTCGCAAGTCACCACGACTAACAATATCCAAACGGTTTCTTTTCTTCGTAAGTATATGGCTCATTTCACTGGTATGAAAACTGTAATTGCAATAAAGTTGCGTAGACTAGTATGATCTCAGTGTCAAATCATATATATTTTTATACAGAATTTGAATTTGGAACTTTAGAATTGCCCAGAAGCTTCCTTCTATCTCACAATTCAAGACTCAAAATAAGTGATAACAATAGTTGCCCAAAGCAGGAAAGTCTATTCAGCACTCCACTTCACAGTAACAGAGTAGTGGAGCACTAAATATTGACATATGGGTGACATATTGAAAATTCATGATGGCTCAATATCCAAATACTTTTGGAATGCCTTTGGCCATAAGTGTACCAAATTATATGCTTTTATCACAAAATGCACAACTGGCTTGAAATTTCAGCTAAGCCACTATATATAAAGAAATGACAAATGAAAATAAATATGGTTAACCAAATCCAAAGAGATTTTCTTCATCAGATTAGGCCAACACTTCCAAGCCTGTTATTCTGTTATTATATCGTTATGGAGCTATTCTTGTGAATCTACTGTGTCTGATTAACAGTTTTCGAATCATAAGTTTTTATATCTTCCACACTTTAATCTACATTTTAAGGCCGTAAAAGTACAATTCTCACTACTGATAAAATAAACTAGTCTGATACAAATAAATAAGTTATGTAAGAAATTTTTATTTATTTAAAAAATAGATTTTAGTGAGGCACTTAGCCAAATAATTATGCATTTTGTGATAAAAGCATATAATTTGGTATTCCATTTGGATAATACATGCAATCATTGAAAATTCTTCTACCATCTTCTACCATGCTAGGAAACTGCAAAAAACCACTTCTGTCAATATTCTGTTTGAACAAATCCAGCTAACGCTAGATATGCCACATCTCCATGTAGATGAAGAATTTTCTGGCATAATTCATTATCAACAGATTTTTTTTTTAAAAGCGCTTTAGGTATGGACCTTTGGAGAGCAGGCGCACTTCAATGTTGTAGAAGAAGGCGATCAAATTCCACTTTGTTATCTTGACACAGTTGACGGAATAATCTGCTATTTAATGAATGTGCTTTAATCTTGTTAACTACCTAAATCTGTTACACTGTCTGTAACAGACTAAGCTTTTTAGCAACAATATGTTGATGATGAATAACAATGGATTGCAAAAAGACAAGGAATTTCCTTTATTGTCAAACTTCAGTACAAAGATATATTTATATAATTTTTGATTTATTATATACAATACAAAAGTTGCAGTAAAAATCTTCAGTTGGAATAGAAGTTGGAGTAGAGCAAAATTGACATTGTATATGGATGTAAAATATAAAATATTTGACTTTTTTGTATTTTTTTTTGTTTTAAATTCCTTAACTTATTGTAATTATCCTGTAATTAAACCGAAAATTTCATTAAAACTTTTTAAATGTACATACAATACATATGAGATCTGCTTCAGTGTTTTATTTTCAAATCATACAATAATGTTTTTTAGTTTTACTTACATACTTATGTGTCTGAAGGTTAGTAAGTTGGTCATATTGCGGCATGAGTAAAGTAGGATTTTACTTTTTAGATGAGCTGCTAAAAGCATGCGTGATTACTAAAACACTGTTTTTAGTATTTTTAACTAATGGATTTGTCACTTACGCAAGGGATCATGTTGCTTAAAGGCTAAAATAAACCTCTATTTTCTCGCCTAAAATAGCAATTTTTAAAAACATATTTTCTGCTCGAACCATGTTATTATGAAGTTGTCATATGGATTTGTTTTAAAGAATATAAAGTGGCTGAGTAAAACCAAAACAATCCCTAAACGAATCTAAACCTATTTCATTATGGGGAAAATTCTTTTTTTCAAAATGTGATTAACAAAATAATGTGTAAACTTCAATTTTTTAAATGTAGTCCAAATCCTGGAAGAATAAGTTGATGAACAACGGTTAAGGTTGTTTTTTTTTGTTTTTTTTCATCCATCTAGCCTTGTTTGCTTGATTTCAATTAATATAAGAAATATATAATTAGTCTAATTACAAATAGGAGTCAGGGTTGAGATTTGGGTTTTAAAAAAATTATGAAAGAATATTTTTCCTAAATCTCAAAGCTCAAAACCTTTTAGGCGCTGACTCAGCTCAGGCGTTGAATATAGTAAAAATAGTTCACCACACCACGCATCAGCCCAGAAACAAAGACAGAATAACGGACTACATGAGTGCACAACAGGCGAGGAATGCAGTCCCCAAGACACTGACCCTGGGAGAGGTCAGACACACACACACAGCTACAACAGCTCATGTTGGCCTTTTCGCTGCATTTAAGGATGAGCTATCAATCTCGGATGGCATCATTCTTAGGGGCCATCGCCTAGTTGTCCCAGCGTCACTGCAAGGAAAGTTTGTAGACATTGCCCATCACACACACATGGGGATTGTCAAAACCAAACAGCTGATCAGGGAGATGGTCTGGTTCCCAGGGATCGACAAGATGGTGGAAGAGACCGTCCGACCCTGCATCCTGTGCCAGGCTTCGAACAATACTCTACCCCACTGCCTTCTGCCCCATGGTCTGAAATTGCCCTGGACTTCTCAGGACCCTTCACGTCAGGTGACTATGTGTTGGTCACTATTGACGAGTACAGGGCCTTCCAGCTGTGGTGAAGACGGACAACGGACCTCCGTTTCAAGGACACGAGTGTGATGTCCTGCCAGGCTGCGCAAGGGAGCAAATACCACGAGTTACCTCCCTTGCCACAAACCCATAAAACGGAAGTGAGTCCCCGGTCATGTGCCAGGCAAACCGGGGAAAATAAAGAAGGCCACTCGGAAGCGAGACCACAACAGTTCTCTCGCTGACGACGATCAGTAAGCATCGCATTTGTCTTTGTCCTTTGTTCCTTTGCTTCATCTTTCCCTTTCAGTGAGACTCACGAAAACACAAAGGAATAACCACCTCAACCCACGATGGCTAATTTCCTGCCTCCATTTCCACCATTCGAGGTACACAACGGAGAAAGCACAACCGGCGTCAGATGGCAAAAATGGCTCGAAAAGTTTGAGAATCTGCTGTGCGCTTTGGACGTAGAAAACAAAAAAAGAAGACGAGCTATGTTTCTCCACTATGCTGGCGACCAAATCTTTGAGATCGTCGATAGCCTCACGGATGAAGAAAATGGTCTCGGAGCGACGCACATGGTGAATGGGGTAGAAAAGCTAAAACGCTCGCTGACGGCACATTTTACCCCCCGAAAAAATACATACTTCGAAATTTTTAAATTCAGACAAGCGATCCAGACAGCCTCAGAAGACCTAGACGGATACCACACACGTCTCTGGAATATGGCCGCCACGCAATATCTGGCCGACTAAGCTGCAGATGGTGCTACCAGAAGCAATACAGAGATGCCCAGAGGTGGTCCTGACTCAGCGAGACTGTCGCCAGGTGGTGTCAACACAGAGATGCCCAGAGGCGGCCATGACTCACTCACGTCTGCCGTTACTGTGGAAAATCAACAGCACATCCCTTTTGCCCAGCCAGGGGGATGGAATGTAGAAGCTGTTACAAGATGAACCATTTTGCACGGGTTTGCCGGTCATCCAGGCACAACATCAACAAGATTTCATCAAATATTTCCGGACCTGCGACTGAGAGAGCTTCATCTCCATATCCATCCAGTGACGAATCTGTTTTTACGGTCAATGGCAGGCGAGTCCGAAGCTTTAGGACCCCTGCCTGTATAAACAAGACTCCAATAACGTTTGCAGTCGACACTGGCGCCAGTGTTAATATTCTCACTGGGCAAGACTACGATAGCATGCCAGACCGAAAAATACACGACAACACCGGTCGAAATAACACACACGCAAAACAATAACTACACACACGCAAAACTGTTTGACCCGGGTGATGGCAAAACAAGAAAAAAAACGTTAGACCCGGGTGATTACAAAACAAGAAAAAAAAAACGTTAGAGCTGTGTGAATACAAAACAAAAAAATACAAAAAAAAGGTAGAAGGGGGTAAGCATGGAAATAAAGCAAACGTTCCACATGCACACAAAGGATGTTTAGGCTCCTACAACAGCAAACCCCCAGCATGTCCTAAAATAAAAGCATCCCCCACCATGCACATCAACCTACACAAAAACACAGAACACAGCCCACAACACAAAGAGAAGGACCTCACACCCTCCTTAATGAAGAGGGGTGTGATGTCCTGCCAGGCTGTGCAAGGGAGCAAATACCACGAGTTACCTCCCTTGCCACAAACCCATAAAACGGAAGTGAGTCCACGACCACAACAGAAACCCCAGCAGAGCAGACATAGCCCACGGCCCCAGGCAAAAATGCTGAAGAGACTTCACCAGCCGATCAGACACAGTCCGCAGCCTCGGGCAAAAATGCTGAAGAGACCCCACCAGCCAATCAGATGTAGCCCACAGCCTCAGGCAAAAATGCCAAGGAGGTTCCAGGACTATGTCCTAAAATAAAATGCATCCCACACAAGCCCACAACTAAAAAGGGAGAACTTCACATCCTCCTTACCGAGGAGGAGATAAAACGGAAGTGAGTCCCCAGTCATGCGGCAGGCAAACCGGGGAAAATAAAGTAGATCACTCTAATCGAGACGACAGTGATCGGTAAACATCACAATTGTCTTGTTTCTTTGCTTCATCTTTCCCTTTCAGTGAGATTCCCACGAGCTGGGAGACACTACAGCAGTTTGAACTTTAGCATTGTAAATTGAACATTGAATCTTGCAAAGTTACATTTGACAGTTGCAAGTTTTGGCCTTTTTTGCTTTCATTTTGTTGGAGCACTTTATAAATCTGGTCAGTGTGTATCTGCAAGATGAGGTAATTTACAACTATTGTTCCTTGACTAAAATTTCCATTACTTGTAAAATTAGGATTAGCAGCTGCTTATCATTTTCAGCTTGGCAGTATGCATTGATATTTGCTTGTGAATAAATTTTGTCATTGTTGTTCAATTTAGATACTTATTTTATTTTGAGAAATGCAATTAAAATCTAAGTTTTCTGTGATACTGAGTGGGAAGAATGTTGCTTCTCAAAAAATGACCTACAATTGGCATGAAATTTCTTTGAATGCATTTTTGGATGTTTTATAAAACACATTATCCTAATTCTTTAATTACTATTTCAAATGTAAAATAATTATACTATAATGCTAATTTCAACCTTTTAAATCATCCCTTTCCATTTAATTGAATTTTTTTTAAATTGGAATTTCAAAAGTAAAATGAAAATAAATTTTATTAACATAATTAGTGAATTTTTCACAGCTGTTTTAAGCACTACCTTTCACTTAACAATCATTTTTTTTTATTTTTACAGAAAGTCAATTAGCAGTTGGCTTGGTGAGGAGTCTTCATCATCCCCTTTAGACCTTGGACTTGATTGTAGCACTTGTCAGCATATGTATGGTGCCAATGCAAACTATTTATGCAACTGTATAATGAGTGACACTTTGCAATAACCTCTACCAACTCTGCCCTACATTCTAATTGAATCTCACCAATGACCGCTGCACATTCATTCCACTTGCTTTTGAAACTCAAATTTCTTCACTCTATTATGCAACTACTGGCTACTTCAATCAGGTGATTTTACTATTTAACTGATGCTAAGAAATTTATTTTCAAATCAGTGAAAGTTTTAGTCATTAAATAAATCAATTATTTTGATTATTTAATTAAAAAGGGTTTTGTAAACTTTTAATATGAAAATGTTTTTATTCTCAGTTTTCCTTTTTATTTTATACAAAATGCAGCCTGTAAATATTTAATGCAACCCATTAAGTTATTAATTTTGCTATTTTGTCTGCACTGATCCTAATTCCAAACTTTTACATATTCTGTATTTATACTGCTAACTGTACCAAAATTACAGCTGACATGATTTCCTTTTACTTTCCTAGTTTTTCCCTCTTTTGCTGATTCCTAAACTCAAAAATATTTTTGTAACTCTTTGCTTTTCTTCATCATTCTTCAAAGGTAGCCCAAGTTTCTTGTTAAGTGAATATTCAGTTGTTAAGGAGAACACTTTTTCACCTTTGATTAACATGGAATATATTTTCAGTTAATAAATTCTGTTTGAATAGTTGTAAGTTGATATATATACAATATTTTAATGACTAGCCTAATACCTGTCAAAAATGATGGGATTATTTATGTATGGATTAGCACTTCTACCTAGGAGTACAGGAAAGCCTGGTACCGCACACAAGATAAGTTCCAGGTAAAGTGCACGCACATTTTTGTCAGACTCCAGAATTGACTTTGTTTTTCTACAAGAACAATCCTCATCAAATTAAGGGGAGTAAACTCTTCACTGTTAATTAACATTTCCCTACCATGATTTGAAATCATGACCAACAGCTCTCTTACCAAACTGACAAGTCTTACCTATCTACAAATTTATTTATCATATATACAATACAAAAGTTGCAATAATCATCTTCATTTGGAATAGGAGTGGAGTTTTACCCTGCAGCAGCCAAACATGTCTATTTAATACTCAACCCAGAGCCTGCTTACATCAGGATCAAAGTCTTATCTAGAGATCCATTTTTCCCTTTTTGGTCCACTCCAAGGATGACAGGACAAACAGTGTTGCCTTAGAGTGAATTAAGATACAGTCTCACTAAATGAAGCACAGACTGCGTGCTGTACAAAGCAACAGCATGCAGTAGCCAGTATCAGAACAAATATTTTTGCGTGTACTAAGTATGGCATGCGGTACCAAAGTGTTGCTCACTGGGATTTCCTGCCTAGGATCAGTGTTACATACACAAAATATATATATGTAGATTTTTTAGTAATTTGGCAGTAACTGAAGATTCTTTACAAAAAAGAAGTTTGTAAAAAACAGGTACAAGGGTCGATCATTATTAGCTGAATTTTGATCTGAAATTTTCACTGTATAATTTTCAATCTGTGATTAATGGAGAAGCTGTTAAGTGCATTGACAGATTATGTTGAAAAATAAATATTTGTTGTGTAAAATAAATGCTTTTTTTAATCATTTGGTTACGTACATATTTAAAGCAAAAATTTCATTGAATTGTAAGGTTTTACAAACTAGTCCCAACAAAATAAACAAGAGTGGAATTTAATTTAAATATTCTGATCTGTGACATTGTTGCATACATAACAATACCTTTTTTCTTTAATATTAAGGGATGCGAGTTCCAGTTTTTTTGTTATATCAGATCAGGTACTGTTTACTGTTGTACTGAAATTAAGATGTTAGTAAAAAATTAATAATAGAATAATCTAATAATATTCCAAGTCCCACAAAGTAAGGATTTTATATATATTATATAGATATAAAGAAAACAAAGAGAAGTGTTACTTTTTAAAAACATTATATCTACTTCTTTTTTTCTAATTAATCAAGAATTCTGCATGATTTCAAGAATCTGGGTGCAAAATTACAGCACGATTAATCTGTAATTTTGCACTGTTTGAAAATCAACAATGGATGGGCTTCATTAAAAACAATGCAATGTCTTCCTTTTGATGTCCAATCTCTTCAAATGTCCGGGAATATTTCAACTCCTTAATGAAAAGAAATTGATGGCTTCCTTGTGAATGATGGATATAGCCAATAAACATTTTGTTTACTTCTATCTATCTATTGGATAGTCGATTTGTGCCGAATATGTTGAAGATTAGTTGTAACGGCCAATTACATAATTGTTTACATATTTTTTATTATAGCTTAGGTTATATATGCTTAACTTTACTTTATTTGAGTTTGAAAAACTGGATTCACTCTTACGTAACAGGATGAAAAAGTGGTCGTTACGTTAGTCGCCATGTATTTTAGACAGAAGCTAGTGGGCAGCTAGAGGTAGCTGTGGAAAGGAAATACTAGAGCTTCAAACGGTTTCAATCGGGTACGCCGGTGTCATGATGGCCAAGTAAGGAGCCGAAGCTAGATAGTTTGGTATTTTCTTATATATCAGATTATTTAGATCCAAAGATGCTTATTAATTCTAGAAAAACTACAGTTTCAAAGAACGATTTGAAGGGTGTCCTTCAAATCGTTCTTTGAAACTGTAGTTGCGAGATTAAAACAACACCCACCCTGGAGGCATAGCAAAACAAACCAAATTCGACGATGAGACTCAAGCTTCTGCTTGCAACCCTGCTGCTAGTGTTGAAGAATTTACTTTGAAGTTGCGTTTATACAACTTATTAATTCAGGCCACTATTTCTATGGCTTATATTCGTGGCCCGAAACAGCAACTAAAGTTAGCATGAAGTCAAATTTAATTTTAAAAATGACTAAATAATGTTCCTTAAATGCATTTTCCGCCAACTAGAAGAGTCAACCACTAACTCCACTTTTAAAACCGCGTTGCCTAATTAAAAATTAGCCATTTAAGCCATCAGCCATTTAAGTAAATTGACACAAGAGCCCCACCCCCAAATTTATCCAAAAATAAATAAAACATTCTTTACATTTAAAATTTAAGGGCAAAGTAATACTTCTGCTTTTTTCACATTTAATTTAGTATGTGTTCTTTGTGGGCAGCAGTTGTGCAAGTCGTCAGCAGTTGGCAAACAGTGTTTTTGTCTCTTCAACCTCTCGATAAATGAAATTTCGTCCTTTTTTTTCTCGCAAAAAATACGAGCAATACTTTTTTTATCAGTGAAATTTATATATGAAAAAAGTAAGTCTGGCATTCACAAAACCTTCCTCATCAATAGATCAGCTTCTTTACTCCACAAAACCGGCACTCCTCCATAACGAACAAATGAGTTTCAACTTTAGATATTGTATCTAATATTATTCAAGAACATTCATTTAAATTTTGTTCCAGAAACTAATTGGTGGGGGGGTAGCAATATCAATAGAACGACTTCTTGTACACGTGGACGCATGCGTGATATGACATGAGGAAAGAGATCTTATTGTATTATTCAAAAAATTCCCCAGAAGTTTAGTAGACTAACAAAAACATACAAAACAACCTAAACGTTTTCTCGTACGAAAACAGTGTGTATTTTATGAGAACATATTTTTATATAAATGTTTTTCTTTTTGTTTTTCCATATCGTTTTGAACGTGTAGATATCTCTGCGGAAACTTATGGAAAATTGACTCAAACGATTCTTAACTTCAGAGAGAAAAAGGGCAACTTTATTTTACCATAAACCGGAGTCTTGAGTACTTTTTGAAAATACGTCGTCTGCAAATATCTGAACAAAGCAAATTCACGCGCCACAAAATCAAACCTCCACAAGAAGATCCGGCTTCTTTTCCTCAATGGTAACCCCCATACTTGCAACTAATTTCAAGAGGATGTAAAGTTAATAACAATTTTCTCCTCAGTAATCAGACATCAATAGTTCTTAATTGTTCTTTTTTCAAGGTTCTGTATTCTCTTTTTACAGACTGGTTTTAAATTTGACAATTTCTTTTACACATAATACATAAATAATGGATGTGACACGATGTGACTTGTATAAAATAATGGATGTCGACGTGCCCCAAGCTGCAAGCCGACGTCAAATCAGATCAGTCCTGCATCTGAGTGTTGGTACCACACATTTTGCCCTGCACTTTTAAAAAGGCGGCGGAAAACTAAAATGCTGTCAGACCGTCTCAGCAGGTAGCACGAAGGTCGTCTGTTGCACATATTTGATAAAACTACCGGCTTGAATTTCCTTGTAGATAGCGGTGCACAAGTCTCCAGGCTACACGACAGCTAAACTAGAAAAACCTAGGATGAACCTCCGATAATAAGAAACCCCCGATCTTGAAGTTCCGACAATGGCTGCTTGCATGATAACATGTCTGTATGCCCTTTATCTGAAATCTAGTCTTAAAGAATTGCATGTTTCACCAAGTCCAAATCCTCGTGCAATTTAATTTGCGATTACTCTAATTTTGTATTTCGCTGACATTAAATGTCATTAATTACTTGAAGTGGGTGTGCGTTATCATTTGCTACCATTTAACACAGGCTTCTGGACCTGCCTGCATCATCTCAGCTATCCACTAATTTCCTTTGCGGTGTTGTGTCGATTTATGGGGTCACATTTTCACTAGCGAAATAGATCTATTTCTGATAAATCTTCTCTAAATCTTCGTCAGTGACTTGGTTTTCGATCAGACAGGGAGATTTCGTTTATTGCACGAAGCATTGCAGAACTGATTGGTATTATTTGTGTATCCAGAACTTAATTCTTAATGCTAAGTATTGATGAAATGTGTATATCCTCAGCTATTGATTCTTAGCGACCTGTTTAAATTTTTAACTACAAGGCAGTTGATGAGTGGACGGTTTCCTAGTCTGTCCATCTATTTTTAAAGCCCGTGTAATTTTATGTGCACCTCCACATTCCAAACAAATAATGCCATAGGTGTCTATGTTGTAATTTTATTTATGCATAGTACTCGTCTCCTATCGTGGCACACTTCCAATCTAATTTTTCACATACACTTGAGTCCGGGGTCCAGCAGGTGCACTCCCCCATGATTTTAGGGTACCAAAATGTTCCTTAGCCAGCATACACCAAAATATCAATTAGGAATTAAAAAATCCACTTTATTTTACCCTGAAATCTTAATTTCAGGATTTTTCAAGGAAGTGTCAAGTATACTATAAAGACAAAATTGTTCAGTGTATCTTGTCAATTTGTATCTATTGGGCTTTTTTAAGCCCAATAGATACGTATTCAGTATTTTACGAAGAACACAATCCAAATTCTATGGATCGTAGAATTAGTTTTAGAAAGAAAATTTTATCGGCTTCCCAACGGTATATGTTACCAAGTTGGGATTAAAAAGTCACAGTCCAAAACGCATTTTACGGGCCATGTTTCTCCGGCGACGACATTTTTGAGATCGTCTCACAGACAGCTTCGAAATCTTCAAATTTAGACAAGCGATCCAAACTAGGAAGACCTAGACGGCTCACAATCTGAAAATAGTCAACCCAGACAACACAACATGACAACATGAGCGTACAACAGCCGAGGGGTTGGAAAATAAGTTAAAACTGTCCGAGAAGCGCCTAGCCGCAATAGAAAAACAATTAGACGAAAACAGACACAACAAATACACCGGTCGGAACAACACACACGCAAAACAATAACTACACCTGTTGGACCCGAAAAAAACGTTAGACCTGTGATTACAAAACAAACAAAAAAGGGGGAAGGTGGTAAGCATGGAAATAAAGTAAACATTCCACAAAAATGCCGAAGGGCTCCGGGAAATAAACGGTGACCCCCACGACGTACGTCAACCTACACAAAAAGACAGAACACTGTCCACAACACAAAAAGGAGGACCTCACATCTTCCTTAATGAAGAGGGAAGTGGTGTGATGTGGTGACATAAGGGAGCGTAAACACCTCGAGTTAGCTCCCTTGCCACAACTCATAAGACGGAAGTGAGTTCCCGATCATGTGCCGGGAAAACCGGGGTAAAATAAAGAGAATCGCACGAAGTGAAGGGACGCTGATCGGTAAACACCACATTTGTCTTTGTTTCATCTTCCCTTTCAGATTCCCACGATATTAGGAACATACACCGTTGGGATGAAATTCCCTTTCGAACGATATATACATATCGTCCGAATTTGTATCGTATGGTTCAGTAGAATATGTATATACCACTTGATTGGTGGTATACAGAGAATAGCGTTAGAAAGGGCTTTCCAACGCTGTGCAATATATTAGAGTCACAGCCGAAAACGTGAAGCTATATATTCAGCGTTTTACGATGTACACAGTTCTATGGAATTCTCATTTCTGATTGTGGTAGAATGTTCCTTTATGGCTTTATGTTCCCAATTTGTATCTGATTTTCGGACAATGTGTATCTTTTTGGCTTAAAATTTACGTTTCAGTTTCTCGAAAGATTTTAGGCTTTTTAAGATACACCGTTCGGAAGCTGATAAAATTTCCACCAGTTTTCTCGTAAAATGCTGTAACTTTTTAAGCCAAATTGACACTGAGGAAATTATTTGCCCGGAGTCGGTGTGAGCGACTACTAAACGAGCGGCCTAAATCGTAAATGTGAATAAAGAAACGAACTTCTTGAGGGGATCGAACCCGCGTCCATCTTGGAAGCCACCTATACGCGGTGTTGTTCTACCGTCTGAACTAACGAAAATTGTATATTATATGTGCTTTCGAGCATTAAAGACGATACCGTCATAAACAAAGTAGACACATAGGCAGAACCAAATTTAACTTTAAAACAGAAAGAAATAAAATGATGAGAACTTAACAAACGAACTAAAAGCGAAAAAGGAAAGGAACACAATGGCTATTCTTTTTTAAAAATCTTTTTTCCTTAAAACTATGCGGATTCCACACAATATATATAGCTTCAAACATTCCTTATGTTTTAAAGTTAGAAAGCTGAACTGTGTATTGTCAATTTTTATGTACGGAACAGACGGATTTTTGACATAATATTTTATATAAATCCTGAGAGAAAGATGAAATTCTGTTAAAAAATTACAGCCGAAAATGTGAACTTATTGGTTTTCTCATAAAAATTCTAATTTAACGAAAAACTTAAATTAGAATTTCCCTAATAAAAATCCTAAATACTCGAAGATTCTTATCAACGTAAGATAATGTAAGATAAGAATTAATTCTTTAAGATTACATATTTATTTTTTCCTCCGCATTTTGAACGGAATCAGCTAAAATTACTGTAACTTGTGATTTCCCAAATTTAGTTTTTAGCGTATGTGTGAACCTATTGCAATAAAAATTGAATCTTCTTTGTTTTAAAAAAGTTCAATTTGATAAAACTATTTCATTTGATAAAACTATATTATTATCTGTTTCAATTATGTTTTTAACGGGAAGATTTAAAAATTTACAAATAAAAATAGAATAAAAAATTAAAAAAAAAAAAAATATTTTTAAAGAGCGGAATTTTCTTTAAGTTTAAAACTGGAATTTTTTAAAAAATCTTCCGAGGTTTGAAAATTGTTACAGCTTAAAACGTGAAGCTAAATTTTCAGCATCTTACGAAGAAAACTAAGCTAAGTATTCAGAATTTTACGAAAAAATTAGTTTTTGAAAAAGGAAATTTTATCAGCTTTCCAACGGTATCCAGAACGTGAAGCATTTTATGAAGTACACAGTCCAAAGTCTATGGAACGTAGAATTAATTATCCTGCATATTCCCAATTTGTATCTTTTGGTTCCAAAACTTACGAGAAAACTTCGTCCATAGCTATGAATTAATATATATATCGTTAGAAAGGGAATTCTATCAGCTTTCCAACGGTAGTTCCTAATCTGGGATAAACATAAAAACATGTTACGATGAAAGTACATGTTAGAAAGGAATTTTTATCTGATGGGCCCAAGCTAAGTATTCAACATTTTACGATGAAAAGTATGGATTGTTAGAAGGGTAATTTTATCAGCTTTCCAACGGGTTCTGTTGTATGTTTTCGGCTGTAACTTTTTATTCAGTAGTGCACATTCGCTATCGTATCTGGGGCTTAAAAAGTTAGGGCCCCCAAACTAAAGCATTATACGGAAGCCATAAAGAAGAAGGTGTAATAAAATGGTTCCCATGTTTTTTCTGAAAAGTGTGCTTTTCAGAAAAAACATGGGAACAAAACGGAATTTCATATCTCGTTCCCCAGTTCCTTTATGGTTTCAAAAGCCGTGGAATTTCCTCGGTTTTTCTTATCTTGTCTTATTTATTTTATTTTATAAACTTTTTTCCGGATTTGTTTAAATCAGGAATTTATCAAGTGCAATTTAATTAAATTGAAGCAGTTTGTGTAAAAAAAAAACTGAAATATTAATATATTTCAAGTTTTTTTACACAAACATTTTATAATGTAGTTTTTACACGAACAATTGGACCAAGATGGTTCCGATTGGATTTTTCCAGGATTTGTTTTAATTAATGAATATTTGTGCCCGCAAAATCTTGGACCACTTTGTGTTTTTTTGTCCGGGAAAATTTCATGTGTGCGTGTTGACATGCGCATCCGTAAAGTTCAATGTTGACCTGTCAAATCTCACAAATGTTGCTGAATTCCGGGATGTCCGTTTTCATACATCTAAATTTAAAAACATCTAGGGTAGTTTAGCGTCATAAATAGTCGTCAAATTTTTCTCTAAAATTCGACTCGGTCAACCGCTGGATGTTCTTTTGAATTAATTGAGTGCCAAAAGGTCGTTCCACCCCTTTTGCAAAAAGCTCGATAAGTATCGATTTTCTTTGACTTTCTTTGGATTGCGGAACTTGCCATTCGATTCGCCTTCTTGTAAACTGGCGCTCTCTGAATTCGAATAATAAACCAAGGAAACATCTATTCCACAACATTCTCCGATCAGTGAGCATAAATTCCAAAATATCGAAGGAATGTCAATTTGTAGCTTTTCGGCTTAAAAAGCTTAAAACGTGAATTCAGCATCTTACGAAGAAAACTTCACAATCCCTCAATGAATTAATTTGTTAAAAAGATTTTATCAGCTTCCAAACTGTGCATGTTCCCAATTTGTATCTGTCTGACTTAAAAAGTTACAGCCCCAAAATATATCGTTAGAAAGGAAATTTTATCAGCTTTCCAACGGTGTATGTTCCCAATTTGTTTAGCTTTACAGATCGGTGTTTTGGTTCCAAAAAGTTACAGCCCAAAACGCGAAGCTAAGTATTCAGTATTTTACGAGAAAACTTCAAAATCCAAATTCTATGGATCGTTAAAAAGGGAATTCTATCAGCTTTCCAAGGGTGTAATATGTATCGATATATATGTATATGTCCAAATCGATTATCCTTGAGGTAAAATATCAGCTTCCCACCGCTTCCTATCAGCATTTTTCAAGAAGATTCCAATTACACAGAAAGATTTCAATGTATTGCCGAATTATTTCTTGATTTCCAGGTTTCATCAGCTTTCGGACCGTGTATCTTTTTGGCTTAGAAAGTTACAGCTCTAAACGTGAAGCTAAGATGTTGGGCATTTTACGAGAAAGCTTCAAGTAC